>JAEQBH010000402.1:0-241481 GCA_016808115.1 Tetrastigma voinierianum
AAATTACATTTTGCTTGGAATGTGAGTGTAAATTAATGAACATGGCCAATTGCGTAATGCTGACTTAGGTGGGATATCAGCTGTAGAAGTTTTCTGCCCGGGCGTGACTCATACTTATATAGGAGAGAGCATTTCAAGTCTGAAACAAGCCCAGCCGGACGGTCTTCATTCGAGAATGTGATTGTGAAGAAAGCCGGATTGTGGTTTTGATGGTTATTTTGTAAAATATATTTGAATAAATCAGTTTTGATATATTTATTTTGTATAAGAGTGTTGTATTGTCTCTTAAAGATTTATTGTGATATAAGTATATTTTTAGTATGGATAAATGAAGCGCAGTAGGGCCGCCTTTATAAATGGACTGGCGTGATCATTGTATATTGGGCCCTGGATGGGTCATGTGATTATATATTGTACAGTTTGAGTTTTGGATAGAGCTCTCAGTACAAAGGAGACTTTGTCCCCTTTTTTTTTACTAATTTATGGATCCCGGTAAATGGGACATAACATTGTGGTATCGGGTTAAAGATGTCGCGAGTTCCCGCCGGAGTTGATGGTTGGTCAGCGGACCCACGGGTTTAGGTGTCAGCGTATCTTTGAGAGTGAAGAAACGCTAGAACTTGAAAATATATTCTTTGAAATGTGTTAAAGAATTGAAAGAAATTAGTATGACTTGGAAATAAAGTGCGAAATTGATGAAAATTTAATTGAAAAGTAGAAATTACAAGTAGATTGTCATTGTTGAATTGATTGATTGTTGTTGATTTGTTCATTGGTTCTTTTGTTCGTGTGAGAGCTCTCTTCAGTTTATAAACGTTCTTGGATAGCTGGCAAGTCTGATTTCTCACACTTCTTGACTTCCTCAAATAGCATCCGCACCTACATTAGAGAAGCTTATTCCTCAGTAATTGTTGTAATCTACATTAAGGAGCTTATTCACCGAAGTCATTATCTCATTCTAAGGAGACTTGTTCCCCAAAGAAATTCCATATCCGCATTTAACCGCTCCCGTTCTTTGCCACTTCTGATATTTGGAAAAAAAAAATTTCTGATTAAACTTCTGAATTTTTAAATTTTTAGAAATGTTATGGACTTTTATATTGGCCTCTACTAAAATGGATATATGAGTTTTTTATACGGCGGCACTACTCATGATCTTGGATTTAGGGAACATTACGATCATGTAGTAGGATTTTAATTTGGAGTCTGAGCAAATTAAAAAAAAAAAGTAAATCGGAAATATGTTTTTTGTGTTTTCTTTTTTCTTTTTTTTTTTTATAACAAAAAAATAGTGTTTAAAAAATATAAACAAACAATCCCAAAATAAAATAGTGGTATCTCTGTTTTCAAAAAACGGTTATCAATAACAAGTTAAAAAAACATGAACCAAATCAGGCCATTACATTACATCGGCAAACTTTTTGATTTGGGTGAGAAATTATTTTGGTCGCCCAACCCTTGATCAACAATCAATTATTAGACAGAGGATGGACAGTTGGGAGTTAGGGTAGCCAACCGAGACTGAAAGGTCAGGTAATGATTTGAGAGTCATAGACTTTATGAATACACTGATCATGTTGTCTCATGTCTGTAATACTCTAATACTCCAATGATTAATTAATGTATACCCAAAATGGTACAAGTCTTAAAGAGTAGGTAACAAGTCCTTATCACGCTCAACCATCGGTCTATAGCCGGCGTGTCTGTCTCTGGCTCCCAATGCCCTCTTCATACGCCTCTAAATCTAAACTCTAACACACCCCCAATCTGACATACCCAATTAAGGTGATACCAAATATAAACGGGCTTTTTAGACATTTAGGGTAAAAAAAATAAAAAAATTTCTTAAATAATATAGGTTTAATAATATTTATAAATATAATATAGTTTTTACCATGTGAAAAGTGTCTTGAAACGCTTTTTAAAGATGTTTTAAGAAACACTTTAAAAATTAGAAAATTTATCTGTAAGAAATGTTTTTTAAAATGACACATAAGCTTTGAATGATTTGAATTAATACGAAAGTATTTTTGAAGATATATTTTCTATAATTTTAAAATTTTTGAATTTAAGTAAAAAATGACTTTTCAAAAGACATTTTTAATTTTTCAAATTTTTATGATATTTTTTAAAGAACGATTTACACTGATATGGAAAAAAAGCTATCTTATATTTGGATTAAGTTTCCAAATTATATATATATATTTTTATTATTTTTCGGAAAGTTCTAAATATAAACCCTCTTTTCTGTATCTTTGGCCCACACCAATTGTCCCCAATAGTCTAGCTGGAAAAGTCCATATATCCAACCCAATTCAATCGACTTATCTCCATATCACAAACACGAGCATTAAGTGGCCTCCTTGGATGTATCCTCATCGTTTCAAAGGCACATATTATGTATCTTGGGTTTGTTGGGCAGGTGTTATTTGATCTTAATAGTTTCCTGAAAGAGATTTTAGGAATTTTAAGAGACTCGTTAATCTTATTAGGATATGAAACTGTTTGGTTCGATGATGTCTATAAATGAATGATGTTTTTTTACTTTTTTTATATATTACATTATAATACTTTATTTTTATTGGATCTGATTTTCTCATATATTCATCATTTATCATTTTATCATTTAAATTGGAGTCTTGGGAGCCCGATATGATATCTTTTTATTTTATTTTTATTCGACTTGAATATTATGATATAGTGCTTTATTTTTTACGGGGGATTAGATATTGATTCTATAGATATACAAAGTCTCACATTTTATCTCTTAAGCAAAGCCTTAAGGATTAATAGATTAATAAGTGATTGAATTTTTTTCTAAAATCTCTTAAATACTCCAATATTCCAATATTGTAAGGATTTTTTAGATAGTGGGTTTCTTTTTCTTTCTTAATCTTGAACCCATATTTGAGAGTGGATTTTTTCTCCATCCATAGTTTTTTTTCCTTATTTAGGGCTCCACGTAGGCCTGTGTGTTGTTTGTTGTCGTCTTTTATTTCTTATTCCTATTCTCGTTTTATTTTTTATTTAACAATATCATGAACCATCTTCTTTTGATGAAGACAATCTTGCCCACTAAGTTGTTCATAAGATTTGGCGGATGGGTAATGTGGCATCTCATAATCAAATATCTTAATATTGGAAGAGAAGCAAACATTTGATAGAGTTGAAAATGGGATCAAGAAAAGGTCAAGAAGGTAACTAAAACCCCAAGAAATCTACAAAAGTACACCCACCTTCAACCTCTGATCAGTTTGCCACACCAAAAACAGACTACCATCATCACATAGCTAGGTACCTTTGTGGTGAAAAAAAAAAATCCCTTGGCATGGGCTATAGAAATGGAGCTCCCAATTCAAAGCCTGAGGCTGGAGACCAGACCATCCTGTGCTCACCCACGACGCACCCTGGCTCGTTCAGGTGCAGTCTGCACAGGGTCCCTAGTCGAGCCCCGGTGCGTGGTGGTTCATCAAGACATGAGTGGCAGTTGGAGGTGATCGCCAAGGCTAATTCTCTAAAGGCCTTTCTTCTCCAAATTATCAAGCCATCAAGCCATGATCTTCAGAGGAGGAGGAATTTCCAGCCCAGGCCTTCTAGATTCTGTTTGATGAATGGCAACAGAGATGGGGTGGCTGTTTCTTGATCCCTAATGGTAGGGGGGGTTTTGTTTCTGTTGGGAAAGCTTCATGGACCCTTCCTTATCTATCATATTGTCCACTTTAGAGGCTTAAGCCCTCATTGTTCTGTTTTTGAGCTTAATATCAATGTGGGACTTTGTTTCACTTAACAAGTTCCATTTCTTGTGGGATAATTTGCTTCTGCACTAGATCATGGAGGTAGAATGGTAGAAAGATGGAGTTTTGATGTGTGAAGTGGTAGATATTTTGGGAAAAACACATGAGAGCAATTAGGCCATTTGGGTACCAAAATGGAAACATATTGGAGATTTGGCACATAGTTGCAACCAGAAACAAGTGCGGCACATATTGTGTTATTCTTGCTGTTGTTCCATTAGGGTTTTTTTTTTTAAATAAAAATAAAAATACCTTATGATTGAGTGAGAATGAGTGTTCTTCTCCCCATATTGTATTGTGTTCTTCTTTGTTGTTCCATTAGGGTTTTTTTAAATAAAAATAAAAATACCTAATGATTGAGTGAAGTAAGCGTTCTTTTCCTGATCAACCACTCCATTCTGGGCATCAACAATCCTAATCAACTCAATTCTCTCTGTTTCATTTTTTTTTCTTGGAAGCCAACCATGTATTATGGAAAAATGTTTTTGAAATGGGGAACTTGTGTCTCAACTGTTGATTCGGGAATAACTGAAAAGAAAGCAAAATACATGGTTTAATACAATTTCACATAAAATAATTATGATTTTAGTACTATACGATATTACTCATTATGGTAGTACTTAGGACATTAATGTGGTATCTATAATTCATTGAATGATCTTAAATGACCAATTGAAGCAACGATTATATTTTATGAAATATATTAATAATATATTTTGTATTATTTATAACTGCTGCAACTATTGTGAATGATTGGACAGAAACACATGTTTCTCTTTTAAAATTAAAACCCCTGTAGCCCTTGAGATGTCATTCTACTTTGGACATAAATTTAAAGCAACCTCATCTTCATATAACCTTTCACTTTTTCCTTCTTTATGCATAGAATTAGAACCCCACCAAACAGAGCCTACACTGGATACCTAATGGGGGGTATTTTCTTTTTCCAATTATTTATTTTATCTTTTAATCCAATTTCACTTCACCCAAGCTGTTCTTCTTAAATCAATGACGTCAAGGTTATTAATATCATCCAGCATTTACAAAGGATATACCATTTCTTTCTTTATCTAGTCCCCATACTCTTAGGATACACTTGAAATACATAAATAGCATTGCATATTGCCACGTATCAGATAACAATTTGACAAAGCAACTTCAAGAAATGCAAGTTTAAAGACGGCATGTGAATATTAATCTTTCTCTTACTCCACAATGCTTTGATTTTTATTTATCATTTCAAAGAAAAAAAAAAGAGAAAAAAGAAAAATCTTCTGTACGTAGCATAGAAACACTACCGCTAACAGATACCCCACGTTTTTAAAGGGGCATCAATTCTTCTCACCCAAAAAAATCTTTGACATTGGAGTTATACATTTGGTTGGTGTTCGTGATCGTAGCGAAAGAGTTTATGAAGATTGATGGGTTTATTCATCTGATTTGATTGGCGTTCGTGATCATAGCAAATCAATATATTGACACAGGTTTATTGATCTGATTTGATTGGAGCTCGTGATCGCAATGAAAGAACTTATGAAGGTCAATATATTGACTAGTTACAAACGACAACCAAATCAGTCCGCTGACATATATATAGCTAAATGTAATGAATGGGGATTGGGGAAGATGACCGTTGATTTTGGGTTAAAAAAGATCAGCCTTAGACATTTGATTTTGGGAGAAGCATCCATTGCACTTCCCAACAAAATAAGAAGTCCTAAATTTCCTGAGCCACTCTTGTTGGACACATTTTCAAACATCATTCATATACTAAGGCATCTTAGAGGACCACAATACAAGTGGGCATTATAGCCCCATTTTACTTCAGAATGTAACCGATCCTTTGAATTTGTAGCAAAGGTACGACTTGAGAGAAGAATTTGCAGTTCAGAAAAACCAAGAGATTATTTATATATTTGTTTTTGCAGGAGATTGTTGTGCTGTCCCTCAAACCTCTCTTCTTTCACATTGCTGTCTTTTAAACAGAAAATCAGTTAGAAAATTCAAGGAATATTAGGTTAAAAGACATCAAATAATTCAAAATTTACAAATCTAACACTTTCCCCATTTTTTCTTGAAAAATAACTAATTATAAATAAAAATACCTTTTGTTCTTTTAGGTAAATACATATGTCTTATAAAAATAATGTTATTTTTACAAGAAGATAATGATGATATTTTTATCAAAATATAGTTAAAAATTGATGAAATATTAGATTTCCAAAATTCATGTTTCAAATGATCTTTTAATACCACCGAATGTATAGGTGGTATTAAAAGACATCAAATAATTCATAATTTACAAATCTAACACTTCCCCCATTTTTTCTTGAAAATAACTCATACCTTTTGTTCTTTTAGGTAAATACATGTCTTATAAAAAGAATGATATTTTTACAAAAAATAATGATGAATATTTTGTCGAAATATATTATTGATGAAATGTTAGGCCCTGTTTAGTAGGTAGAAAATTTTCTGTTTTCTCTATTCAAACTTTTCGAAAACAAGGAAAACACGTTTAGTTACGAGAATTAGACAAAAACAAAATTTGAAAACAAAGAAAATGAATTATTTATTTTGGCGTTTTATATATGAATCGAGCTAACTTTTGTTGTTTTAAATGACTTAGTCATCGAAAGCAAGGGATTTATTTCAACGTTTTATAAGCACATTTTGAAAATGGTTTTGCAAACAGTTTTCTTGTGCTTTATTTTGATCGAATTAGTCTGAACGTATTTTAAAAATGAGCTTAAATATTAGAATACATTAAAAATTTTCATATTCTGAATTTTGGATATAGTTGAAAATTTTCGTGAACTAAACAGGGCCTTAGATTTTCGAAATTCATGTTTCAAATGATCTTTTAATACCATCGAACGTGTAGGTGAGATAGTTGGGGTCTCTCATAACTTAACCATATTGGGATCAATGTACAGTAGAAGCTTGGATCATGATTGAATAAGATGTGTGATAAACTAATGTCATCATCCTTTGAGTTTACTAACCTCTTGGCACGGGACCTTTTAAGCTATTATAGTCGTGACAGATCTGCGTGTGGGTGCGCCTAATTGCCAGAGACTAGAGGAGAGAAGACTCATGTATGTGTGTAAAGGACCTAGGAAGAATGTGTGAAGGTCATAGGGAGAGGGGTCTGTTTATAGACTCAAAATCCTAACTTTTTAAGGTTACTTGTCTGAAAAGCAATCAATCTGCCTTATAGAGTTTCTTACCTATCAAGTAACCTAGCACGCTACCTTCTTAGCGTTTCTTACCTCTTTAACAATTATTAATGAATACATTCGATAATTTGCCCCAGCTGAGATCGATGACCATTATTAATTTTGACTCTTGATCAAGCGGCTTCATGTGTTTAAGCGCTAAATCAGCAATCTCCCATCGAGAAGCAGAGTGCGGGGCGGTGTATGTCAGGTGCTATTCCACTGAAAGCCCGTATGTGAACTCAGAATTAATAATGTACATATCAAATGTATTTTCCTTAGTAAAATATCAATAATTGTCGACAAGGGTTTTAATTGTCAAATTAATTATTTATTCTCCCAACATAGGTTTCTCTAACGGATCCAATGCATTGGCCAATGTCTTTCAACATCCGAGTACCAAAAACATATTAAGAGGATATTTCATACAAATTCCATTTTTGTATATCTCATAAACTTTGGTGGTCAAATGATTACTATTCCCAAATCATCAAGGTATTGGTCTTTAAAAGGAGACCTCACTTATTGATAACTGAAGAATGAGTAATTCCTTAACTACACGTTTATAATATACTTAGGATTAAGAAAAACAACATAACTAATATTGCATGAGATTTAATTCATTTTTACATAATATTATCTTTAATTAAATCTTTCTTGATCCTCTGAAAGTGAGTATAACATAACTCACTCTAATATTCTACAATAACCAAGACATATTATTTCTTGAATATTACGATCTAAATAAAATACTTGACTTTATTTATCAAGCGTGAGACAATTCATTAATTGTGAGAACTGACCATGTCTTTATGGATATCATATGATTATATTATAATTAATTTGGACTAATATGTGAAACAACGCATGTATAAGAATTTGGGAAATTCATATGGAAAATGAAATTACAAATAGTCTTGCTCCTAGTGCATAAATGTAATGAACTCCCACTTACTCTAAAGTAAGTTTGGGACACTCCTAAGACCCATACAGTTTGTGCTTCTTAAACCTGCGTTTAAGAGGGACTTAAATAAAAGGAGTTTGATAGGTTTCCTCATATAGATTTTATTAGTCGATATCCCATTGAAAATCGGTGTCCATATTCCAAGACTCCCACTTTGGAATACCTGACATATAATCCCTCATTATCTTTGGATACTTAAGTATATGTTTTTCCTTTCGGTCTAGTGTTCTTCTTCGAGATGCGGTTGTATCGACATGAGTTTCCCATTGAAGGGGATCAGACCGGATTAACCTCATGAACCCAGGGGACCTCCGACTCGATGGATATAGAAACTTTTCGCCAGCAAATCGATTAAAATCCATGGGCGAACCCACTTTCTGATCAATAACATATCTTTGAAAATAATGCGAGTGAAGTGGTAAATTTTTAATTTTTTTTTCAAACATAGATTTTCGGAAAATCGACGAGTTTCCTATTGTTTGTCGGACTTTCCCAAATTTAAAAACACCAGAAAATATTTGAATCCACATTCTCGACTTAAGTTTTGGACTCCTCGATCACAACTCAATCAAGCACAATATATACATATACATTTATTAAGCTTAAATACGTCAAAACATTCAAAACTTCTTGATTCCATCTTGCGGTTTGATAAAAAGATTGGGCAGAGTCGGACTTAATGGAAGCTAGCCTACATACCTCTGTCCTTGAGGATCGAAGCCCACGTAGTTCCTTTTCAAAATATATACATATATACATTTATACATGACAAAATATTCAACATATACAATATACAAAATATATATACAATGTAGTCACGGGCGATACGTCTCCTGATGGCTCGACTCGGCTCTAGCAGCGAGGATGTTCTCTTAGGCCCCTTTTTGTCTTAGGTCTGGAAATGTTTTGAAACATACGGAAGAGTGAGCTAAAGGAGCTCAATAGTGTACATTTTCATTAAGACAACATTTTTCGATTATATATATCAAAGTAATAAATACTTATACGATTAAAAATCAATTTATGCTTTAAACTTTCTTTCTAATGGAACCCAGGTAAACACATAGAACGTTCGGGATGCGACGGTGAGGGCAGTCTCAATCGGTCATAACCACTATCTTTGGAGAAACTCACACCATGCATAGGGTTTAGTCATAACTTATCGCGTGAAAGGATGTGCAAGAAGCTATTTCCCTCCCTGCAGTAGCATCCACACAACTTCCCTCTAAATCCTTACACGCTTAAGGTACCTCAGCTGATATCAGTCATAACAGTCATATTGGGTTAGGGTAACTATCAGTAAAACCTTTATTCAAAATACATTTATAAATTCATTTAAATCCTTTGCTGTCATTTTAAAAAGCATATATATCTGTGACTACGCATATGCATTCTTTACATAGTTTTAAACTTCCATAATTCCTTAACATATGCATACATATATAATTTAATATAAATACATATATTTAGGCAAGATAAACATATATATACTAATAACATATAACATTTACTACATTCTTATTAATATACATATATAAGCATTTTACATGGCTTTTCATTTAACATTAAAATCGATCACTTTTAAAACTCAATTTTCAAAACATCGAGTTTTTAGCTCATTGTTTATGCTTGTAGAAATATCTGGGTTTTGGACATGTTGGGAATTGTAATAATTTTTGGAGGGAGGAATAAGAGAATATATTTATAGGAATAAAATAACTTAATAACTTAGAATTAATACACAACAATTAAGGGTAAGTACTAAATTACCAATTCATGACAAGGAGTCGTAATATAATAAGATTCATATGTCAAAGTAGGATTTTGATAAATTGAATAGAGAATAAAACTGAAAGGAGGACCAAAGAGTAATAAAAGAAAGATATTAGAATAAAATAAAGGAGAGAAAATTGTGGAAGAGACAAGTGGCTTGAAGGAAAGAGGGAGGAAGTTTCCTCCTTGGAAAGTGTAATAAAAGGGGATAAGATAAATAAGGAGAAGACCCGAAAGAAATATCTCATTTTTGAATTAGCAGAGAGGAAACAACGGAAGAAAGAAGAAGAAAGAAAAGAAGAAAGAAGGAAAAAGGAAAGAGAATATCACAGGTATGGAACTGTGAATATTTGAATATGGATACATGTCTTGGGTTTGGAAACTCCCAATCTCATTTCTTGTTAGGATTAAGTTGAGAAGAGCTCTAAGGATCCTAGATATGTGTTTTAGGAAGGGTCACAGTTGCGGGTTGAACCAAGAAAATTCCACTATTTTTGATCATATGCGATAGGGACCTTAGAGCGAGTTTTTAGGTCGAGGAAGTAAAGAGTCTCTGGAGTAAGTACTTCTGATAAATTGTAGCCATATCAATAGGCTTGATGTTAGGCTTTTAATCTCTCAATTTGGACCTCTGTAGACTAAGTTATAGTCACTTTTCGAGTCGGCCCGGCCCAAAATCTGGTCGGTGGAGTTACGTCAATTTGGGTCAACTAGCTGTGTACCTTAGAACCTTGGGTTTTGGGTCATAAATAAGAAATTTGGCAGTAAGTCCTTCTGGAAATTAGCCACGTCCGTGAACTTGAGGTTAGGCATTTTGAATTTCGATTCGGACCCACACGTAGACTAGGGTTGGTCTTTTTACTGCAGCAGTCAAATGGGTGAAGATTGACCCATAGAGATCGTCAAATAGAGGTCAGAGACCTGGGTCCTAGAAACTCAACTCGTCATGCGAGCTCAAATCGTCATGCGAGCTCGACTCGTCATGTAGAGCTTAGCTCGTCTTGAAGAGCTCAGCTCGTCATGAAGTGAGCTCTTCACTTCGGTCTCGGCTCGTCGGTTCGAGGTCGGCTCGTGGCCCATTGCGCATGACCTCCAACCCCGGTCATATCTCCTTAAGTTTGAACTCAGATTTGGGTGTTCTTGGACTCTATGGAAGCCCATTGAGTCAAGAATCCCATCCATATGCCTGAGGAAGATATTAGATGTCAGACAGGTGTTAGAGCTGAGTTCGTCGCCCGATTGCAGCTCGTCAATTGGTCATTTCATCGAGGCCCGACTACGCGCCAGGCCTCGGCCCGGAGTCATATCTCCTTCGTTTGAACTCCGATTTTGGTGTTCTTGGACTCTATGGAAAGCCCATTGAGTCAAGAATCCATCCATATGCCTGAGGAAGATATTAGATGTCAGACCTAGGTGTTAGACTGAGCTCGTCACTTCAGTGCGACTCGTCGGTCAGTCGACTCGTCGAGCCCATTGCGCGCATGACCTCCAACTTCGGAAGGTCATTTCTCTTTCGTTTGAACTCCGGTTCGAGTGTTCTTGGACTCTATTAAAAGCCCATTGAGTCAAGAATCCATCCATATGCCTGAGAAAGATGTTAGATGTCGAGGCCAGGGTGTTAGGCGGCTCGTCACTTCGTCACGGCTGTTCGATCCGGGTCGGCTCGTCGAGGCGGCCTACGCATGACCTCCGACTTTGGAAGGTCATATCTCCCCTTAGTTTAGACTCCGATTTAGTTGTTCTTGGACTCTATCGGCCCATTGAGTCAAGAATACATTCATATACCTAAGGAAGATATTAGATGTCAGGCCAGAGGTGTTAGGCAGGCTCATCTCGTCGAGGCGTGTCATGACCTCAAGCTTCGGTGTCAAATCTCCCTTCATTTGAACTCCGATTTAGGTGTTTTTGGACTCTATGGAAGCCCATTGAGTCAGAATCCATCCATATGTCTGAGGAGGATATTAGATGTTAGGCCAGGGTGTTAGGCGGGCTCGTCACTTGGTGCGACTCGTTAGTTCGGTCGACTTAATCGGTATTGCGCATGGCGCTCCCGACTTGAAGGTCATATCTCATACGTTTGAACTCAGGTTGGGTGTTCTTGGACTCTATGGAAGCCCATTGAGTCAAGAATCCCATCCTTATGTCTGGGGAGGATGGATGTCAGACCAGGTGTTATACTGAGCTCGTCGTCGGTGCAGCTCGTCGGTTAGTCATTCGTCGAGTTTAACTCGTATGACCTCCCGACTTAGGAGATATCAACTCTGTAAGTTAAGACCTCAGTTTGGTGTTCACGGATCTGAAGTGACCAGTCAGAATACGATGATATACCTGAGGAGGATAGAAGTGTTTGACCGAGGTGATGGACCAAGTTTCGAGATTCATTTCCCATTTCGATAGTTCGGGTCGGCTTGTCTGGGTTGACTATGCATGACCTCGGCAGTCATGTCTTGTCGAACTCAGTCGGGTGTTCTTAGACTCTGGGAAAGCCCATTGAGTCAGAATACAGCCATACATAATATGATAAAGTGGAACTCATATTAGGTCAGAAATAAGGAAAAACAGTAAGTAGATATGAGCAGAACTAATAACATAAGTAGGTGATATGTAAAAGAATATGAAGAAAAGAATAAAATGATAAGTTCGGAGAAAGCGTATAATTGTATGGCGCACAAGGCGGATATTGAATGACAAGACATATATGATCGGTGTACACTCACGCTGAGTGCTACGGTACACATCACGTGGCGAGCACTTACATAAGATTAGTGCTTTGGCACGTATACATGTCCAGTCTTACGCACTCTGCTAGTGTTCTACACTTCTATTGCGTGGGGCGAGGCACGTCTACGTGCATGCCGTCGCGTGCAGCCGGGTATATATTATGCGAGGTCTCGTTCATTCCTTATCTCCGGTCCAGAAACGACGAATATTTATACGTGTGTGTCGAATAAGAAAGGATAAAGGTAATAGTTTGGACATGAAGGGTACCTAAGGGTATTTAAGAAGAAGTCAGGTTATGCACTCCTATAGGAGATAGAGCAGGTTTGATAAAACACAAGTAAAGCGATACAAGTATAAATGTATAGGTATATGTCATAAGATATGATAGTATAATAAAATACATGAAGATATAAGTTAATAAGATATAAGATGTTAACGAGAGATGAACGCCGTACAGGAATGATAAGCATATATGAATATAAGAATGAGTAAATGCATGCATGATAAAACTATAGGAATATATGTATAGAAATATGATAGCCACTAATATGAAGCTACGAGATATGAGAGCCGAATATAGATTTAAAAAGAAATGATGGTATAAATTGCATAATGTGATTTAAGCAGAAACTAAGGAGGAATAGGTTTGTTCTACTTACTCATATTCCTCGTTTCAAGTTTTTGCATGATTGTTCTAAAAGCATATTGAATTGATTTAATGGATTTGAGAAAAGTGATTGTTAAATGTTTGCATATAAAAATTGCATGATTATTGAAAATAAACTATTTATACTTGTACATATTGTACTATATTTGGCTAAGGATTTGAATGCCCTTAATAGAATGTTAACTTAGTTTATTTCGCGTGGGGATAGATTGGTATACCCGATAGAGATTGAATAAGCCTGATGCTACTTGGTATTGTATTGATGTGTCACTCCGTTCAATGACCCGTAGTGTAGTATCATTAGTGTTTCACCTATTTGATTGTTTATAACCGGTCGTGACCAGCGTGAGACAAGTGTCTTGTGTTATAAAACCATTTGCAATCTGCACTGCGACCAGTGAGCCGTCTTGCATTGACTACGATATCTGTATATCGAGACATGGGTTAAATTTGTTAAGGGCATAAGCGAATTGATTTGCATCTTGAATTGATCATTGCCTGGCGAATTGAATTACGAGAAGCGGGCGGGTGTGAGCATAATTGAATTGATTTGTCCTTGAAATATTGAAAATGAAAGTGTATTTTTGGGATGATCAATGAATCATGACTAATTGTATATAAAACAAGTATATGTATCGTATTTATATTAATCATCCATAATGATTTGAAGGTTTTGAATTGTTAAATTGCATAATAGGATCACGATTATATAGAAAGCGATTACATGAAAATGAAGCCTGACAAATGGTATATAGTATATAACCATGAAAGAAATATATGTATAAGAATATGACATGTGTAATAGGATATGTAATATGAACACGTGATAAATGCGTATGTGCTAAGAGCGATAGAGATAAGTAAAAGATGACAAAGCAGCAGAATACGGTAAAAGTATAGATAGGAGATATCGAAAGACGAGAGAAACATGTGACATGTGATAGTAATGTAAAGATGATAAGTAGCATAAAGTTATATCACGTATGTATAAGCTTGTGGCTGTCACCATGGGGTGGTTGTCCATGCTTATGTTCCCCCTTAAGCGTAAAAACATGCGGGTGTTCAATCGGGTGTAGGTGCAAACGAAGACAGGATAGAAGGGCAGGACATCCACTTTGTCAATGATGGCTTGAGTTGAGAGATAGGTGCTCACCGCACTACTCCCGTGATCTCTGAAGTTTTGTAGAAAAGAAAAAAATGTACATGTATAAGTAAGTGGGACTCAGTATATGTATATAGATGTTAAGGGACACCACTCCGGTGGTAGTTCTTTTATATATGGAAATGATTTTTTTTTTGTTATTACAGAAATTGTTTGTATAACCACAGTGGATTGACTCACGAGAAAGAGCAATTCGATGAGTCCCAAGCGATATATAGTGTGGCACCGGACTCGGTTCGGATCATGATAGGGTCGGATCGGAAAGGGGCGTCACAGCGTTCGCAGCTCAATCCTTGCACATGAATCCGTTCCGTCAGATAGTCATTTTCATTTTCAAGAAAACTACGACTAAACATTATGTCACTTCCATTTTAATCATATCTGCATTCATTTCACTGACCACATCACATTCACTTTAAGACCATTGAACCACACTTAAAAAATACAACCTAGGAAATGACCAAATTACCATTTTCTTCGATGACCTTAATACCCTCAATTCTAAATCCTTTTCTTTGTAGCAATTTCAATGCATTTGTAAGTTAATATTCACCTAAAACACATGATGAAACTACCCTTGACCCTCTCATTTCCCTTTTAGCGAAATATGCAAGCCATATTCAATTTTGTTCTTCCATTTTCTTCATTCTAATCACTCCAATCTAATACATATACCTCAATTTCACTAATCCCTAACCAATTTCAACATGTAGTACAAAATGCACTATCAAACCCTAACCATCCCACTCACTTTATTTTCTAACCTAACCTAATGCATTTCTTTCTCAACTCATATCAAAATCATCATGATTATTGCTAAATCACATGTCTCGCATCCATTTTCAAGAAAATCAAGGCATTAGTCATGAAAAACATAAAATCAACTTTCCCACCAATAGAAACTTACTTGTTTTCTTGTTTTCCTTGGCTTCTCTTTGTAAATTCCCTTGGATCTCACTTGGAAAGCTTGAAGGAGAAGAAAATCACCTCCCACCTTGCTCCACCTTGCCTCGCACATTTTTCCTTCTGCTCTTGCCTCTTTCCTTTCTTTTCTCTCTTTCTTCTCTCTTTTTCCTCTCATGGCGAGCTCTCCTCTTTTGAGCAAACTCGACTTCTTGAATTTATTTTAGTCCTCACAACTTGTAAATTGCACTTAAGCCCATAAATCATTGGTTGATGCAAGCTGACACACATGTCACCTTGTCATTGGTCCATTTCTTATCGTCACAAATCCACAAATCCATTATTTTAAATCGCCTTAGCTATTAAGAAGGTTTTGATTGGCTCTCCTGAAAATATCTCGCATATCATATTTTACTCGGTTCGTCTTATCACCTTTTATCTGGATTAAGCGTCAAAAAATATTCTATGGTAGTCTAAACTTCAAATTGACCATGAAATATTCTAATTAAATCCTTCACGATGGATTCAGACTCACGAAATCACCAATCGGATTTAAAATCCTTAAATGAATCAGACGTGTATTATATTATCAAATGTTGACATGGAGACTATCAATGATTTGTTTCAGTTTGTGAATATATGATTAATTCCGGACATTTTCGTATTTTTCATTTAATTCAGAAAAATTTGTGAGCTCAGAATTTCGGTCAAAATCATGTCAGCCAATCTTGATTCTCTTTAAATATCAGTTGAAGTCATAGGAATTGAAATTTCTTAAAAATTCCTCTGCAAACCCCTCCATCCGGATATAATAAGAAGAATTACTATTCATTAGGGCATCAGGTGAAAATTTTCGAAAAATTTCACTTTATGCCCGAATGACGTCCGGACGTTCTAAATTCTAATCTACCCTCGCTTCTATCATTGGACCTGCAATCGGTTCACTTGACTAATTTATAACGTTCGATAAGGTTGGGGTTTTACCATTCTGCATATGAGCATCTACACTCGATAAATAATATAGCGCCATGAGACTACCTACAACCAAAACATATGGTTTCTCATTCATGAGTTCTTTATCTTTAGGAGTTTTATGTGATTGTCCCTTAGAAAGATGAATTCCATACATGAAGGGTAGAAATCCCCTCTTGGAATTCTTCATGCCAAAACTAGCCACTAGGAAACTTGGGACAGAGCTAACACCTTATTCTTCTGGTCTCATGAGTTTGATTCCTAAAATATAGTTAGCTTAACCCAAGTCTCTCATATCAAAATGCAATTTTAGGTAATCCCTTACGTCTGACAATACCTTCACATTGTCTTTAATTAACAGGATGTCATCTATGTGAAGAATAAGGAAGACTACCACTGTACCTTGAATCTTTTTTGAACGCATGGTTTACCAGGGCTCTTTTTCTTGTAGATCAACTTGCTTCCAATGGGTTTTACCCCTC
Organism: Tetrastigma voinierianum; assembly: GCA_016808115.1. Classification (NCBI taxonomy): domain Eukaryota; kingdom Viridiplantae; phylum Streptophyta; class Magnoliopsida; order Vitales; family Vitaceae; genus Tetrastigma; species Tetrastigma voinierianum. The sequence continues at coordinate 16,657 of JAEQBH010000402.1, forward strand.
TAGGAGCTTCTACAAGAGACCATACTAAGTTTGAACACATAGATTCCATCTCATGGTCCATTGCCCTTTCTACTCTTATGCATTCTGACATCCTCAGTGTGCCATTGTGGTGACTTGATACATCTTTCCTAAAAAGGCATGCCTTGCAGGTTTATGTATTATCCTCCCACTACAAGTTTACTGCATTGGTTGTTGTACATGCACAAGAGGATTCAAGTTTTGTGGTTCAAGTGGATTTCCAATCTCTTCATTATTTTCTTGTTCTTGAGTTTCTTGAATTTGGTCTTGAGTTGTTTCTTGTGTTTGTTCACTTTCGGGTACATGTTGTACATATTCCTTTCTTTGAACATCATCGAACGAGGGTGGAAAGGAATTAGGAGTTTCTTGTAGATCTCGGTAGAATTGACTCTTGAGAACCACTTTAACCTAGGTTTAAAATTGTTCATATAATCATCTTCTAAGAAATTAGGCGTAAGTGCTCACTGTACCTTATTTTCTTGTGGATTATAAAATAGTTCACTTCTCGCTCCCTTAGGATATCCAATAAACATACACATTTCTGTATGAGATTCAACTTTTGTGATTTTTGTGCTAAGACATTTGCCGAGGCACCCCAAATCCGAATATAATTAAAATTGGGTTTGCGCTCCATAACTACGTGGTTGTCTTTGACAGTTTAGATGGAACCCGAAGTTTAATGTGTATATAGTTGTTCTAATGCATATTCCCATAACAATGATGAGTGTAGAGCATTGACCTGCCATATCTAAAGGGTTATGTTTCTCCTTTCCAAAACTCAATTTTGGAGTTCCGAGAGATGATAATTGAGAAATTATCCCTCTCTTTGTACAGTTAGGATACACTTGATATGGGCGCCTAATTGCTTTCTACCTCGATCTTATATTCTCGAAACTTTTCAAAAGCATTACTTGTGGCGCGTTAGGTAAACATATCCATACCTTGAGTAGTCATTAGTAAGGTGATGAAATACTCATACCGCCTACGGCTTGAGCAGCTCATTGGTAGCACATCGATGTGTACGATTACAACTATTTAGTAACGATTTCTTTTGCCTTGAAGGCCTCTTTATCATTTTACCTTCCAAACATGATTCACTTCTTTTGGTATAAGTTCAAGATCAAAGATTTAAAATTCCACTTTCAACCAAATGGTGAATTACATTAGGATTAATATGACTTCAATCGGAGTGCCCTGAATAGGTTATATTTGAAATCTTCTTTTCTTAGAAAGGAAAGTTGCTCATCATCCAATATGTTCAATGACATTATCTTATAGGACAAAGGAGTTAAAAATCTGAGACCATTAAGTCAATATTTTGAGGAGCAAATAAAAATCTTTTATTACAAAAATTAAATGCGTTGTTAAATCATGTTCCATAAGCAAACTAACATAAATCAAATTCCTCTTTACATTCGGAAAAATAAATGGTGCGATAAACATAAAGTTTTAACCATAACTCCATATCCTACTAAACTAGAGAGACATATTCATTGTTTCCTAATTTCAAGCTCCTTTGTCATTTTAAAGTGGTCCTTGGTTTGAACCCTTTCCCACGAGGAATTATGAAACATGGTTAGTGGTTCTGAATCGATGATCCATTTATCATTGTAATTCTCCCCCAAACAAGCCTTAACAAATTTAGACTACCCATCACTTTTACAGTACCGATGTGCCCCTTCATCTTTAAACAGTAACCCATGACAGTAGTGAGTTTCTATGTTAATACACCAGGAAAGTCCTCAAGTAAGTCGTGGGGTCACAATGATCCCACAGCTCGCACCTTAGGCTCTTATCGCGCCTGCTGACAACACCTAGAACACGAGAAAAATCGAATTTTTTTGAAAAATGGCAAAACAGTAAATTGTTATAATAGCACAGGTTGAAAACTTGGAAATTTTCTAGATCTTGGATGACAAAACGGACTTCTTCGTTGGATTCTTCTCCACTTCAAATCTAGTTCTTGCAGGCGAATTTCGTGATTAGGGAACGATCAATTTTCACGTTTAGGGCGATGGATGTCAATGATTCCCGAGGGGCTGGGTGTTTTCAAAAATCTCGAAAGTTAAGGAAATAACTTAAAGATTGATTCATGGGATATGATTTGAACTTGAATTGAGGCGAAATGAGTAGCTCTAGGCGAATCAGCAGGCAGAAGATGGACACGTGGCATGAAGTAGGCCACACGTTTAACTAAACTTAGGATTGGGACAAAGGGAAGTTAGGCAAAAGAGCCCATTTTCCTTGTTTGATAGAGAGAGGAGAAGAGAAGAGGAGAGCGAGGCTTCGCTGAAGATCTACGGAGTTCGGTCGGTGGTTTTGTTGGGCGAGAACAAAGTTCATTGCATCGATGAGAATGCACGCATGGGTGCCTAGAAAGAAGGATTTGTAGAAGATTCAAGAAAATAGATTTGGAAATCGAGTTGTATGGTTGGAGGCTTCCTACTTATGTATCAAGTTCCAAGAGGTAAGGGATTCTTCCTTCCTTGGCTTACTTTCCATCTTTGGGTTGGGAAAATAGGGTTTTTCTATTAAGGGCCTATTTGGCAAAGAAAAACTAGTTTTTCGGGTTCTGCTCGATGTCTCTTCGCTTAAGCCAATGGAAGGTTCGCCTAGGCGAAGGTGTGCTCGATTATACAAGCCCGAGAACTAGAATTGAGGACTTTGTAGTGCATGCGATGCAAAAGGGCCGCTAGGCAGAAGCCAATGCTCATGTTGTGGCTGATATGACTTGTTTGGGGTCGTTTGGGAATGATTGTATTTGTTCGGGTTGCTTCGGGGGCCATTGTATGACTTGTTTGAGAGTCTCATTACTTGGCTAAGAGTGACATGTGTGGATGTCAATATGTGTGTTATAATATATTGACATGTGATGAGTTATATGTGCAAATGGACATGACATGGCTTGATTGAGTGTGTGTCATTGCCTGATCATGGAATGACATGTGTATGTGGATGTTGATATATGCTTGTATGATATATTGACATGAAGGAAATGATGTATGGAAGTCATATGTAGGTGATGTGATTGTCCATGACACCCAGTAAGTAGTGTGAATTGTGTTGTCCATGTAGCATTCATCATACATGTGGCATGATATAACATGTAATGACATATTGCATTGCATATGCACGGGGACATTGCATTAAATGGGTGTGAGTGCATGGTTTATAAATTGACATTGCGTTTGGTGTTGATTTGGTAAGCTCGGTTAAATGGGACAACGTCTGTAAGACCCAGAAAATTCGATTTTACGAAAATTAGCAGTAATTTTAGTAAAAATCCAAAATTTTTCTAGATCTCGGATGTTCAGATGACGAAACGGATTTTGCCGTTGAAATTGTCTCGCGAAATCTAGCCTTTATCGAATTCGTCGGGTCAGGAGCCGGTCGAATTTCACGTTTTTGGGGCACCCGGTGTCGGTCTGGTAAAAGCGGGTTTGAGAGGCGTGTAATGTGAAGTCGCTGCTACGTGTCTTCTTATGGCGCATGTTGCAGATTAGAGATGATAAAAATGGACGGTTTAGATAGTGTGAGAGTGTCGAATCTAGAAGGGACGTGATAGGAATTAAATGAAAGTTTAATGATAATGTCTGGCGTGAATAGTGATCATCTTCTCCATTAATTGAAAGCCAGCGTGCGGGGAGAGGAGAGCGGTGATCGCAGTAGCTGGACATTGAGTTTCTAGAAGAGAGCACGCCTCTCTGGGATTCGTGGTCGGATAGTCCGGTTACCGTGACGAAGCAAAGTCGTCTGCAGCGGCGAGGGCTGCAGTGGACATCGATTGGTGGAGTTCCACCACAGCTCAAGAGGTGGGATCTTTCCTACTTGCGTTAATCTTTTGCTAAGAGCCATGTAAATGGTTAAGATGTTACGAGGACTTATTTTGTAGTAAATTCGGTCTGAATGTTTTGAAGTAAGTAGAAAATTCCTATTTGTGTGGTCGTGAGCATTAACGGGGTTTCAGCATTCCATTGAATAATGTTCTGAAATTTTTGGTGTGAAAATGTGTTTGGTTGAGTGATTGAAAATGAATTGCTTCGTGTTTGTTATTAAATATGTGAGCTAATTTTGGTGTAATTGATTGTGGTGCATAACATGTTTTATGTGATTTAATTATGTATGCATGTGAATATAATGTATGAATGTGTTGGAATTGGCGTAAGTACGTTACATATGCGAGAAGCATCGCAGAATATTAGAAGTGTGTGCGTGACATGATGAAACAAAAGCGAAAATGTTTGTGAAGGAATTTCGACGAAGATTTTCGAAGGGTACCCCAGCGGAGGAGCGTCGGCCAGTCGCCGGATGAGGACCCGTAATTGTTTTTCGAAGAGTTATCCGGCCCGGTCGCCTCGGAGGGTGATGATATTTTAAGAAACTGGTAGTAAGTTTTCAGAACAAAAAGCTTTTGTTGTGAAAGCGTCATTTTCGCATATTGGCTTAGGCATGTGTGAGGAGTCGGTGAGACTCGAGACATGGGATTGGGCATGTAGACATTCGGTAGGTTCATGTAATTACTTGAATGTGATTGTTTGCCATGACATGTGCACTTAGGTGGGGAGTAACTCAAGTAGAAAATTATCTCTATTGGGCTTTGCTCACCCTGTCGAGGGATCACCATTTCAAGTACAGGGAGCGATCATGAAGACGGCACTCACTAGAGGCCGCATGTTAGAAGAAAGCCGACTTGTGGCTTTGATATTGTTGTATAACATGTATTAGAAATTGTAACCTTTTAATATATGTTTGTATTAAGAGTAATGTAAAAACTCTTGAACCATGTGTATATTTGGTTAGGATATATATTTTGAAGTGTGGTGCAGGGACCCAGTAGCGAATTATTTTACTATTATGTGGACCCACGAGGTCATTTAATAACTTGTTGGGACGGTTTGTACTTTGAGTAGAGCTCCGGGTGAAGGACTAAGCGGTGGTTCTTCTGCATTGGTGATTGTGGAAAGGATTCTGAGATTATCGCAGAGTATTCCAGCGAGTTAACGTTTGTCACTTGAACACACCCAGTTTAAGGGGTTCCTGACATGTAAGTCGCACGGTTGAGTAAATTAGTAAAAAAAATATGTATCGGGTATTAGCAAAGTAGGGATGATTCCCCTCGGGTGAAAAGACAAATCAGTATGGTCGAGCATGGTCCCTAGTGGTGAAAAGGCCGTAAAAGTGTCTACGGTTTTCCAACCACGTGGTGTGACACCAGAATTACTGCCCACCAAAAGGCACATGGTTTTGAATATCAGGCTCTAGTGATTAGGTTGTTTTGAAATGATCATTGGATGTCATCGAGGAGATGTGGAGTATCACGCATGGGCTTAGGCATTGTGTGATCAGGTCGATAGAGCTGGATATATTGAGTCGATGGGACTCGAACTCATTCTCTCGTTCAGTCATCATTTAAGCTTTGTTGGGATTTGTGTATAGGTGTGCAAGATTCCAATTAAGATGTTCTTAGCAGATCGATCGTGAAATGTCAGTGAGTATTACGTATACATTAGGTGAGGTAGCCCCTTATAGGATGTATTCTCTATTGGGCGTGGCTCACCTTTTATGAGACATCATTTCAGGTGCAAGGTGTATCTTGGTGAATGACCCGAGTCGAGGCGTGATGGAAGATTGTAAGAAGGCCGACAGTCATCGTGTAATCCTTTGTAAAAAAAAAAGTCTTCGGGATAAATCAGTTCTTGCATGTATTTGTGTAACATAATTATAATTAAATTCTTACACAGATGTATTAATATAGTGGATGTATAATAATAATTAGAGAGTCGTTATCGAACTCTTATGGTTCTTTAAGTTGTAATATTCACATATTTTCAAGTTAAAATATGGATGGGCTGATCTGGTAAAAGGGATGTCTTGAGAATGGCACCCAGCAACTAGATGTCCATAAGTGAGTACAGTGCAGTTTGGTATCAAGGACTTAGGTGCGCGATGGAAGCCTAAGATAATGAAATTTAAATGAGTTGTTGGTTGGGTCTCAGCAGATTACCGGGTTTTATGGTGTCTGATCCATGGAAGTGTTAAGAACTTTCTCGGATAACGAAACATGTATCAAATCAAAATTTTATTTCAAACAAAGTGGTTTTCAATAACACTAACAAAGCCTCGTTGGAAGGATTATTAATCTTCTAAAATTGAATGTAATATAAACTGTTTAATTCTAAAATTATCTTTGATGTCAAGTCATTGTGGCGTTGGGTACAGAGCCTCGTGGCAGCAATTGAATGTAATAACCATTAATTTAATTTCAAAATTATCTTTAATATCTGAATGTTAATGCCGACCATTGGATATTGATCTATTACAAAGACACAAATATTTTAAATCCAATTCATAAAATTCGATGAAATCACATGGCACTACTATTCTATAAATGGCATGTAAACATACATTACAATATTATATATATAAAACAATTTGTAAGCAAATAATAAATAATGAGCCCTTAATCTATAGTTTCCTAGAAAAGAAATTACAAACCCAATGGGAGTCAAGAACCTAACTGATATCTGACTTTAATCAATCTTCCACAGTCTTGAGTCTTTGAATTATGTTGAGTTAAGTCTAGGGTTTTAAACCTAAGTGTGAAACTCTAACTAGTCCATCTAAGCCAAACACCAAAATTATTAAGTAATCACTATACCTTTCGGATATCATGAATTATAAGAAAGTGGATCACCACATGTGAATAACAGCAAGGTGTCCAAATCAATGCTACCATTCTGTTCAGAAGTGAAGCCAAAACATGCTGATCTTGTTATAAACTCAGATCATCCTTAGAAATTTTACAAGGGTAGAACACAACTTATAAGGAACATATTGGTCAGAATTTGATAAGTCAAAGACTACACGCTCCCTAGGCCATATTTGAAGCCAAAAACTAAAATTGTCTCAATCATTGCATAGAACTTAGACTTCTAGGAGATTTGACGGGGAGGTCAGATCATAAACGAAAGGATTCTAGCTGGCCAAGATTGGATGATAAGTTGGTTTGCTCATCACTAGCCCTCGGAATCCGGGCGTGTGAGTCCTAGTCTTGATTGCTTTGGGTGGCGCGTGTGGGCATGTGCTGGGCTTTCGGCGACCCTCTTCCTCCCACCGACCCTCCTTTGTGTCACTACATAGTTAGAATATGGGTTCACCATGCTGGAAAAATGATTGATCTTTGAAAACGATGGTGATATGAAGCATGTGTAGTTCTGTGTAGGTGTTACTATTCTTTAATTATCCAATAAATCAGATTGCACATGTGTCCAAAATAAATGTCATCGGAGGAATACCTAATCTTATGATCAACAATTATAAAATACAATCAAACCGACCATGGATTAGGCAAAAATAAAACATTATTCGCACAAAATATAAATAACACTAAAACATAAAACCTGGAGTGCCATATCTAATAACATCCCAAATATGTGAAAATGGGATTAGGTTTGCAGCTGTGTCGATTCAATCTAGCTCGATACGATTGTTGGGATCAATGTACCATGGAGGCTTGGATGAATGATTGGAATGGATGTGTGATAAGCCAGCTCATCTCATAAATCCCTTTAGGTTTACCGCCTCTTGACAGGACGCCCAGCTATTAGTCGTGACATATTTTAGCGTGGATGTTTATGAATGCGGATATTAGAGGAGAAGCACACGTATGTGTATAAAGGCCTAGGGTAGATGGCAATGAAGGTCTAAGGAGAAGGATCTCTGTTTATAGGCTACAAATACGTAACCTTATAGGGTTCTTTGTTTGGCAAGCAGCCGTCTCCCACTTTACAGGGTTTCTTATCTGTATAAGTAACCTAACTCCTCCCTTGTTTGGTTTTCACTTGCTCCTCTTAGCAATTCTGTGGACTCTAGCTCAATTAACTAGTTTAAAGTCTGATGGACATTGATAATTGCTGACTCTTGTTGTGGCTGGAGTTCAGTTTAACATAAATCGACAAACCTGAGTGGGTGGGGTTCGGCAGGAATCTGATTGTATTATATGATAGAACTTTTGTAACATTTCTTATAGTTCACTCATGACTTTAGATGTGAGGATTGTCAGTTATTGGTATCTGAGCACACAGCTATCTTGATTGGAACTGAGACCCAATCAAACACTGATCTAACAAAAAATATATTTAATCAAATCGACTTAAAATTCAACCATCTTCTGAGTCAATCTTTGTGGATTCTTTCCACATGTAAAAGAATGATCAGATTAGTCATGGTAGAGGTGTTAGAAAAGACCAATGAGTTCATAAAAAAGAGTGTGGCACAAATCATATGAGGCAATTGATAGAGAATCAGAACATGAATGGTCAACATTTGTTCCAGCAGTGACCATACACCCTGATGGATGGTCAAAAAAGGGAAAAGTTCCCCAGAACCACTACCACAGAAAAATAATATGATCTTGAATTAAAATACACATTTGGAAGAGGATCATATATATTAATTTAATCACTGTGAGCTTTCATAAACTTTTTGAAGTTAGTTATTCTAATAGTTTCATGGCTGTAATTTCATGCTACTGTGACACTCCATGGCTTTTCAAGAGTCGGATATTCTCTTAGATTTTAAAAGAAACTTATATTAACTGAGGTTGGAGTTAGGTGGAAATCAGTTCTGTCAGGAATCTGACCAAAGAAACGTTTGACAATGTCACGATATAGATTTTTGGGGATATGTGGAAGTGAATGGCGGAAGGAGTGGACTATGGAAGCTAATCCCATAGCCACCTCGAACATCATTTGGGAGTGCAAGAGAAAACATTCCATGAGATATGGACTATTCAAACTTGATATATATCTATAAATATAAATATATTTTGGATTTTGAGACTTTATAATTTATTAACTTCTGTGCCAATCTGGTGTTAACTTTTCAAATATTAGATTTTTCATCCTTTGGTCATGGTCTTTTCCCTATTCAGAGTTTTCACTTCCCATGTAAAATCAGTGTTCTTTGTTCTTGATATTTACTTCTTTGTGTTACGTGGCTTTTCTTGTACTAAGATTAAACATTATAATGCAAGTTTAGGTAGAGAGTTCTCTATCAGTCAAATGGAACAATACCCTCTCGTTGGATCAGAAGGCTCAAGCAGGGTGGCTAATTGGACATATATTTTCATGTTATTGAACGAATCAAATCAAATAACCAAAATTAGACTCAAGCAAGCTTCAAGTGAATCAAATTATCTCCAACTTTGCGTTTTCTTCGTTTGGAATATTTTCCTTTTGTTTTCTTTTGGTTTAGGTAGTAAAGTGAAAGATATGCATCAAATTCGCTCATGATGATCCAAAATCAGTTCCATAGGCTTTTTCTATTTAACAAATGGCTTCATTTAATGTAACAAATTCGACAATGGTGACCATGGAAATGTCCCAGTACGTGTATGTATATATATATATATATATATATTATATATATATATATATATATATATATCAACAAAAATATCCACAACCTCAACTAAATATAGATCCCTACAATAAGGAGAAAATGGAATCTCTCAACCTCAATGTTCCCAATACCCAAGCTTGGGGTTTGCTTGGAAATCATCAACATTTCAGACTTCTACACCATATCTTATCCATAGAACTTTTAAGTTGACAACTAGAGCCCACCATTTCCCCCAAGGAAGATGTTTGTTAATATATTATCATTATACAATTATCTTATTACCTTATTTATTAAAAGGATATCACCAATTCGTATTGCGTTAATGGATTGACAGTGACAAATGGTTCTGTAGCAAGACTTTTGAGGGAAAAAAAAAAAGAAGATATTTATATATTAACCTGTATAGTGATGATGCAACATGAGGAACACTTGCACGATGCAGACCCCACCTCCCAGTGATTACATATGATTAGATTTATTTTTTCCTTTTCTTTTTTTTTTTCTTCATCGATAAGTTTGGCTTTCTAATTGTACTGAAATCAAAGGGATTACAGGTTGTGAATATGTAATAATCAAGAGTTGAGTGGGAGCCTGTGGTTGACTACAGTTTTCTTATCATTATTGCAGTATTGGGGCTTAATGAGGATATGGAAAATTTGTACATACTTCAATCTGCAATTCAATTATTCAAAACGTTCGACTAATGGCAAAACATGAGGTGGGTTTCCATAAAAGACCAATTATTATATTTATATTAAAGTGATTAGCTTTAAAAATATAAAAAAATTATTACGCTCCATTTAAAATTCAAAAATATTAAAGAAAAAAATAAAAATAAATTGAAACTTAATAAAATTAATTTTATATGTTGATGGAAACTCATTTTATTTATTTTGACTAAGAAATTTTAATCTCTATAAATTTTTGATTAACATATTATATTTTTAACATATTTTTGATAAGCTCAAATATAGAAAATCGTTTTAAATGTCTTTACTCAACTTTCAAACCTTGAAAAATATTAAAGAAAGAAAATTTAAAGGAAATTAAAACTGATAAACTAAATAAATTTATTCTATATGTCTAATTCAAACTGACTGTTCTATTTCGTTTTAAAGTAAAAATTTAAAAATATATAAAATTATAAAGAAATTTGATTATATTTGATATTTTTTTATGTTTTCTTATAGTAAACCAAATATAAGAAAATTATTTTGTACTATTTTTTCTTTAAATAATACTTTTCCATCCCAAAATACTATAAAAAAGAAAATAGAGAGAAAATGAAAATTAAAAATAAAATTGAAGGAATTAAAAATATGTTTTAACTTAATAAATTAATTCTATATCTTCATTTAAACTCATTTAATTTGTATCTTTATTATATTAAGATGAATGAAGAAATTTAAAGTAGGTAACAATTTCGAATTTTTATAAATTTTCATGATGAAATCAAATATAAGAAAATTATTTTAATATTTTTGTTTACAATAAAATATGTTTTTATAAAAAAATCCTTATCCCACGCTCCACTAATCGTCTAAATAAAGATAAAAATACTCTTTTTAAAAGAAATTTAAAATTTAAAGTCTTACATCAATAAGAAGTCGCTAACTCCGCTTTCTCGGTTCCAAACGGGCAACCAACATTGCACTGTTTCTAATTGTGTTCCAAGGTTGAAGTAAATATTGTGGAATGGCAATAATTTAAGACTGGTTTGTCAATTTTCATCAAATTCCCAATCATTTTAGTTGGATTCTTCTTCAACCCTACTGCTCAACACTGCATGGAAAAAAAAGTATCAGTTTATATGAGCGGCTATTAATTAGGGAATACTTTAAGTTACCCACCACAAAGCATGATCTCATATCTTTGTTTTTTTCTTCCTTGGGATAACTAAAATGTAACTACCTTTGCTTTCTTATTGTTTAAATGTTATTTTTGGGAGTTGAGGATTTGAATCAACTTCTAACTAATTCTTCTCAAACAAAAAAGATCTATTTGGTTTAAATTTTAAAAGTAGATAGAAAAAAATTATATATATATATATATACATATATAAGTTCCAACAAAGCACTGGCTTTATAGGAACTGAATTATAGGCTTTTTAGTTATAAAATTTCTAACCCAAAAAAACTAAAAGAGGGATATGAGCTCTCAATCATCACCCCAACATATTTTGAATCTCACGTGAAAAAAAAAAAATAAGTAAACAATGAAAAAAGTGTTACTACTTCTTATTATTGTAACTTGTAGATCTTGGGAAAGGAATTATTAGTTATAATGTGGAATTCTATATTCAAAGAAATTGAAAAATTAAGATTATATTTCATACATATTAATTCAAACTTTGCATTATTATAACATCTTCACTTACCAAGATTTATATATTCACTTATTAAGATTTTTATCTTACTTCGTAACCGGTTGTGGTTTCCACCACCTACCTGATTGTAGAGATAATCTAAAAGGACTATTCTGTTACTAATTGTGATCAATTCGTGATATGCGTCACATATCTTAGAGGAAAATAATTACAAAAGTTTGAAACAAATCTTACCAAGTATTCTTTAATGCTTTATAAGATAAAAACTTAGTACAGAATATAGACATTTAAAGTATGTTCTAAAATAATTTTTATATCTGTATTTTATGTTTAAGTAATATTTTATGGATTATATAAACTTTATATTTAAAATTAATTCAAAAACATTGAAAAACACAAAAAATCATTTTACAAATATAAACAGTTTTGATTTATTAATCTAAATTTAAAAAAATTATATTATATACCTAGGGGTTCGAACCAGTAGTAAAAACGGTATGAGTATACTGGTAGCCAACCTCAGGCTCTGTAAGAAATAGTGTATTAAAACAATTTTAATTTAAAATAAAAATAAATAAAAATGTATTATTAAAAATAATAATAAATTTATAGTTTGATTTATCAATTTTTATAATGGACTATGACTTTTTTTATGCATGGTACCAAACATCTTTACCTTTTCTTTTAAAATAATTGAGTCATTTGCTGTTGAAGCCCGACTCCAATGGTAAGGACTAAGGCCTTTAATATTCGAGGATATCAACATAATAACATGTATGTAAAATGAATAAATATAAAAAAAATGATAATTAAGTGAATTTTTTTTTCTCTTATTGTTATTATTGGTATGTGGAGGGGAAATAATGATGAAGTTAGGGCTTATAAAATTTGACATAATATATGAACATGGCGATTTAATATATCTCGTTTTTTATGGGTTTAGGTTTGAGTATAAATACTATTATTTGGTTTAATATTCAGGTATTGGCCGATCTACTATTTCTGTTAATAAATGTCGTATTAATGTTGATCTGTCTAAAAAGCGATTTGATCACAGTGCGAGTTAGTATTATAATGGAAATTAATTAACATTTTATGGGTTATGCGTATTGAAAATATAGATTATTAATTATAGATTCCTATCATTTAAATAATAGATTGATAAACATGTTGACGAATAAGTTATTTTATGTTAAATATGGATGATGTTATAATTTTTATTATTTTAAATAATCAATTAAATGATAATATTTAGTATTATTCTTAATGAATAATAAATTGGTTGGGGTTGAAATTTAGCGAATATTGATACGTTTATTATTAATGTCGGTTTGGATTAACGAATATTAGCAAACCCTCCACAAAGAGTGCACACGCTTTTGTGAATAGAGGAATATTCATCTTTGAAATTCAGATTCCAACTTCCAATTTCCAACCAAACACGCTTTCCCAGTTCCCACACCCTCTTCTGCGTTCTTTGAAATTTTGGAAGGGCCGCAATTGACGTTTCTTCCTAAATTTCACGCTTCTTGCTTACTTTTCTCTATATTCCCACGTATTCTAGGGAAAATTAACTACCAAGATTGTTTTATTCTCTTTCATCCAAGGATTTAAAATATCTAAGCTGACTCGATATATCTAGACTTGATTTTATCGATATATCTGATATATCTGAGAGATGTTCTGACTGATATTTTTACATAAATATCGATAATTAAAATTATTTTAAAATTAAGCATTATATTTAAGTTACTTATTAAAATTATTTAAAATATAGAGAATGATAATATCAATTAGATTTGATTTTTTTTACATTCTTTTCCTATATTTATATTTGTTTATAAAAATTTAAATGATTTTTATTAAAATATATTTAATTAAGAAATAAATTATTTTTATATGATTTATACAAAATATTTTATTCAATAGTTTTTTTTAAATTTGGAAATTGTAATAACAACATAGAATTAATACAATGTTTTTATATATTTTGTATTTGTATTTAGCTATTATAAATGATTAAAATAGTCACAAACTTATTAAAAATATATTCATAAATTAGAAAGACAATATATCAAAATTTTGTAATATATATTACAAGGACATCCTACTTAATGGATAGAAACGAACTCGCACTACAGGCTCAACCCCTCAACAACAATTCTCCATTTTACGCATTGCTTAATGAATTACATTGATAACAGTAGCGAGCAGACTGATCTGATCGCAGATCGAGATCGGAAAAATCGGTATTAAACCCGACCACTAAACCGATAAAAGTCAATTTCACTGACCTGACAATCGAAGGGAATATCGTCGAGATGCGCCGATACACGACATCGGCGAACATCGGGCCGATATTTCCGATTTTTCAAACCTTGCTTTCATCTACTCTCTAACATCATTTCTTTACCTGTGAAAATTAAAAGATTATTGATGAATTTTTTAAAGGTATCCATCCTATTATTCCTACCACGATGAAGTCATTTTTTTTTTTTGGTATATATTCATTTTGTATTATATTTTTATAATATTTTATTTTTATAAAGTACTCAAATATGAAGTTCTCATAATTTTATCTCACCCTTTCATCTTTTAAATCCTTTACATCATACTTCAAAGGTTTCATATGAAGTAAATGTAATATATTACATTTTCATTTATAAAGACATAAGAAATATTGGTAAATATTTTAATAGAAGTATTAGAAAAATATTGAAAAACATGAAAATCAAACAAAATCAGAATGATAATAAAAACAAGGTTTGCACTGATTTTGTTAATATAAATGACATAAATATAGTTTATGGGAAATATTAGTAAAACATAATTATGTTCAGTGATTTGAAAATACTATAATATATAAATTTTGAAAATACATACCAAATGGCATAAGAATAATTATTCATTTAAATATAGTCTATAACATCTAATTATGTCATCATTAAAACTAAAGATCAATGTATTATATATGTCCAATCCTATCTTAGTCTACGCAAACAAACGCCTATCTCTATGTTCCTTGTTTCAGAAAATAAAAATGGTTTTCATTTCTGATAAATGAAATTTATCAGAGGATCAAACCCTTGCCTATAAATAGATTTCAAAACATAATTAAATGAAAATTTTAGAAGATCGAAAAGAGTTTAAAAAAATCATTATTTTAATAATAGAGAATTAAAAGATATAAGAGGAAACAAATCGTAGCTTATCAATACGCGAGACAAGTAGAAGTGAACATAATACTTTCACGTAAATAAGATCGAGATGTAAATTAAATAATTACGAAAGATATTCTATGCTACATGACATCTTATGCCATTTTTATTTTATAGTGAATTATTTTTTCGAATTTGTTTCGTGAAAATTTCTCTAATTCTAAGGGTTTTACCATATTATATCAGGTGTCATTATTATCTTATCATCTTATTTTCTAAAGATTGACTTAGTAATTCAACTGCACTTTCATTTCTCAAATATTGATATAGTCACTCATTTATTGTTTTTATTATATGAATTGATTCAGCCTTCAAAACTGCTTATTTATATTTCCATGTACATAATTACCTAACTTATTATAATTTCAAGGATTAGCATTAACACCCAAGTGTTTATTTGATTTCCTATGAATTGACATTGCTATCAAATTGTTATTAACAATTACAATAGACTAATAAAACCACTCAAATATTACTTATTGTAATAATTCATATGTCCCTCACAATGCCAACAACATACAGTTATACGAAGGACCCTATATTATTGAACATAATATTCATACAAAGACAAAATTCGCATCAATAATCTTATCAACGAAAATAAAAGATCTTAGAGGATAAGTTTAATTATTTTCCTTGTTTAGTGACTATCATTATCATAGTCAAATCATTCCCATTATTTTTAAATGTAAATAAAAATTACTGGTGATGAGAAAATCAATCAAATCAAGTTTAGTAGTGCAAACTGGATTCCAATTATGGATGACGGAAGTAGGACTTAAAGTATATCTCATGCAACCAAACTTACTTTATCAACCAAATCTTTAAATTAAAGTTCCTCATTGGGTGAAAATTTTAGGCCTTATTTCATGTCAATATGATAAGTTACTTGCCAACAATGCATAGCTATATGATTAAGAGCTAGGGTAGATATATATGGATGAGATGAGACTAAGTTAAAGTCCTAATGAGGATAAAATTACGTAGTTGTAAAAAACTGATAAGTTACGTAAGTAAAACTATTATTTGTTTTTAAAAATAAAAAAAATACGGAAGAATACGTCACTTTTTTTTTTTTTTTTTTCGAAAAACTATTCCAAAACATTAACCAAATGTATCTTTACCTTCTCAAAAAATGAAATTGAATTATGAAATAACCTATGAGACGGCTCAAGTGGTAACTAAGAATTTAGCCAGATTAAAGGTCTCATGTTTAAGTTCCTTGAACTCTATGGAACAAAAATAATGTACAAAATGTAACGTTAATTGAATAGAGAGGAGGTAACAAAATTGAATTATGAAATGAATAAAATAAGAGAGGAGGGATGATTGATTAGGTACCTGTTATAAATATTTTATAGTGATGAGACACGTATTACCCATAGGCATGTGCATTTATGATTAGTACACATGATTTTCATACGGAACAC
Organism: Tetrastigma voinierianum; assembly: GCA_016808115.1. NCBI lineage: Eukaryota > Viridiplantae > Streptophyta > Magnoliopsida > Vitales > Vitaceae > Tetrastigma > Tetrastigma voinierianum. The sequence continues at coordinate 33,051 of JAEQBH010000402.1, forward strand.
ATGTTACGCTCTATTACTTTTGAAATCACTTCATTCAGTACAATTGTTAATTATTATATACACGAATTCTCCATCTTCCCATTTGATTCCGTAGGCTATGTATGATAACGACTTGTTTGGGATTTGGGATGATGTGTGTAAGAATAAGATAAATAAATATTTTTGAGAGAAGGGTAAGTTTTGAAGGTGAAATATTTTAGGGTTTGAAGAAGCTCACTCTCCTCATGGCCTGGACGCATTCAAAGGCAGCTGCAGCGCTGTTCGAAAACGCATATAATAAATAAATAAATAAAAGCAAAATTGGGAGGGAAAGGGAACCATCAAATTATAAAAGCAGTGAGTGTATAATAATTTTGTCGAGCCAATAGCAATCTCCAACAGCTGCTGGTTTGACGGATAAATCTGCTGGTTTTCCATTGCTTTCAACTTTCGCTCACCACCGATCATCTTACCCATACCCGACTGTCATCCACTTTCAACTAACCCAACCTCTACCTCTGGTTGAGTTTCTTTCTTTCTTTCCCACATGCCCTTCTATTTTATTCTTTACATTTCTTTCTATTTTTCCCTATTTTCAATCGAAATAAATTCTCGGATTTTTGTCTTTGGACTTGAATTTGATTTTTAAATGTTTTAATATTTTCTGGCCACCATTACACGTAGGGTGGTAATTTATGTCCGACATGTCGTGTCATCATTGTAGAGGCATTCATTGTATTCTCTAAATCCAACTCTCATAAATAATAATGGGATACAAAATAATAAATTTAAACATGATGCTATTAGTAATAATTTGATAATACAACATGACACATATAATTTATTTATTAATTTAATTATTTAAAATAATATAAATTAAAAATTAATCTATTAATATTTAATGTTAATTTATATAATATTAATTGATATAATAATTATTATAAAATCAAATGAGTTGTTATATATATATATATATATATATATATATATATATATATGTATTGATATTGATACTTAAAATAAATGGTTTATTAAATAAACTATATGATTGAGAACACAATTATATTTATATTGTAGCCAAAGCATGGATGAAAGGCGTAGAAAATGAAATGCGTTGAATTGGTGTGTCAATGTTTGAGGGTGGTGTAAAATTTAATTACACTGGTGCAACGGGGCATAGATATGTAACAGAAAATAGAGAACAGAGAATAGAGAAAGAGAAGAGAGGCGGGTTTGCAAATAGAGTAGCAAGTAAGGCAAAAGGGTAGCAGCTGAAATGGTCCAGGAAACATCCCCCAACGCGACTCTTTACGCCGTTTCTTCCCTGCCTGCCTCCACACTATAAATACAGGGCTCGAGTGAAGCTAGGCTTCATAACCAGATATCCAAACACGGTACTTGAGAGAAACTTCTTCTCTGCCTTCTCTCTCTCTCTCTCCAGTCTCCACTGCACCCAAAAAATGGCGGCTTCCTCCAGAAGATCGAGTGGACCGGTACTCAGGTCATTCTCACATGGAAAATTCTACGCTTCTCCCTCTCCCTCTCCCTCTTCCTTCGCTTCCTCCAGCTCAAGTTTCTCTTCACGACCCACCGGTTTCTTCCAAAGATCCGCTTCTCCCACGAAGGTCAATCTCTATGGATCCACTTCCGCGCCTTCCGTACGCTTCTCTAGACCGTCCCCATATCTCCCAGCCGATCCATTCCGTCACCCCGCAGTCAGGTCGTGAAGAAGCAACAAATCCTTGTCGGCGCCGTCAACTCCGAAGCGTACTTGTATGTGCTTCCAACAACCTGGCTCCTTCCGTTGCAGTTCCACAGCGCTTCAACAATCACCTGGGCCTGCATTCCTCCAACCGACCAATACTCGGAGATCAGCGCGACGCGACGAATTGCTGGTCAGAATCGGGACCGTCGAGGGAGACGGTGAAGCGGGCCTTGGCTGCTTTGATCCGGCCTTCGTCGCACCACCAACGCCGGCGAGGGGCGTTCCAGCCAAGGCCTAGCCGGCTCTCCATCATGTCGAAAGCCGAGGGTTTGTGATGCGGTCCAGGGGTATGTTCGACAACAAACTTTTCAAAACCTATATTGTTTTCGCTATTATCTGAGTTCCCCAGCGACGGAGGCGTCAGATCCAGGCCAATTGTTGCCCGATTCCGGCGATTTCGCGTACAATCCGATGGGTGCCCTTCGGAACGGACCTGTTTTTGTACTCCGTGACCGAAACCCTAAGAACCGATACTTTTGTGTATATAATATTAGTTAAGCCATTGATGGCAAGTGAAGGAGCGTTTTGGACATTAAATTCAGCAGTTCGCCTAAAATCACCAAATTGAAAAACTAAAATAACTAAAATCCACTCGGAATCGGTGATCATTTACAGACTCATTCATTATGGTGGCGTCATCTTCCAAACCCCATTCATCGCACCGTTGTTTCGTTTTCGTTTCTCGTGTGTCTTCCCGTTCTGTTATTTGACCCGTTTGGTTTAGCGTTTCCCGTTATCTGCCTTGGTCTGGATTTGCGTCTTGTGTGTGCGGTGTCTGAATACTTCCATTCGTCCGTAATCCGTCATCCGTGTTCCTATTCGTTTCTTCCAGGTAATGTATTTATTTCCTTTATTTTTGTTTTATTTTTTTCCCTTACTTTAACTTTCATTTAAATTTTTTGTTCTTGCAGATATGTTTCTTAAGGGGCTGTTCCGGGTGGAGAAATTAATTTTCAATGGGGAAATTTAGCTTTTAGACGAAAGCCAAAGGACCATTGACCACGACAGGACTGAATAAAATTTCTACTCTTCCAATAGCCAAATATAATTAATCAATCAAACAAGCAAATATTAAAAAAATAGAAAATGTTTGGCTACACTGACAGCATTTTCACAATATAAAGTTTTTAAATATAAATTTGAAAAGTGTAAGCATTAAATGATATAAATATTTATTATTATTATTTTTTTTAACTCGTCCAAAAATCATTATCTTTATAAAATTATTGTGATTTTTTTTACATAAGTGGTATGGTATAAAGTAATACCCTATTAAAATACATCTTTAAAATGTCAGAGGGAAGGAAAATCCTTGCCAGAAATAGATAATAGAAATTAGTTAAAAGTTATTAAAATAACTAATCGAGAATATGTAAATATTTTTAAGAAGCAAAATCCTTAATTTATACACATTTTTAATTGTGTTAATTTGTTTTAATTTATTTTAAACTTAATTATAGGAACATCTTCAAAATGATTGGTGTTAAAAAGGTATATTTCAGAACATGTATAAAATATATGGAAACTTGTTGCTTATTATAATGCCACTTAAGAAAGGTCATACCTTAATTTGTGTGTGTGGGTTATCAATAGCGCGGATTAGAAAATATTTAATTATTTATACAATATTTTTTTGAGTGTCTTTCAACGTCAATGATGTTTAGAAGAAATGAAACTGGAAGTAAGATTGATTAAATTTAGTTGGTTTCGTGAGAAAATAAATGCATTGATAAAAGTAAAAAACGAAAACAATAAAAGAAAAGGCTTAAGGGGCGTCTCTTCAATCCACTGGGGAGGATGTTTAGGCTATTCATACTCTTTCTTTCAAGCTGGATAGTACTTTGAGAAAGATAAAAAAAATTAAAATTTCTCATGTTTGATTTCATAAAAGAAATTTAGATTTAATAAAACAAAAAAATTCTTATATATTCTTAAATTTTTTAGTTTAGAGGAAAATAAATAAATATGTAAAATTAATTTATTAAGTCTAAACATATTTTAAGAGAAATTTTATTAAAATTGTGGAAAGGGAAAATATAAAATAAATTTTCTTTAACCATTTTCAAAAGAAGTAGAAATGTTTTTGTCATTCTGAGCAAAATTTTCTCAAATATATAAATTCATTATTTTTTTTCCATTCACCACTTTACATTTCCTTCTTCATTTATTACATATATTTTTCTACTTATTATATTATCATATATTTACAGCTTTATATCCATTCATTTCATCATTTATGAATTTTAAACAATTATATTCAATCTATTTATTTATCACGATTAAATCAATAAAATTATTTTCTCTCATTTTATTTTTTTCTTTTATTTTGTTTTTAATATTTTTTTGATTCCAAAAGGAATAAAAAAATTTAAAAAAAAAAAGAAAAGAAAAGTTTGTAAAGAAGAGCCCTAAATTCGAATTTGTCCTTCTCTCTTCATTTTTTTATTTTTTTTAAATATATACAGCCTGTGAAACCAAACAAAGAAATTTCCAGGAAATAGAAGAGAAACGGGGAATTGAACACCCAATAATATGAAGTGAGGCAGCAGGCGCGAAACCAGGGCCGTGAAGCTAGCAAAGATAGAAAGCCGGTTTGGCTTTTTCTAACATTTAGTACTAGACGTTAGGCCGGCATCCCTTTCTTTGCATTTCTCAGTTTTTTACTATTTTTTTAAGTTATTAAAAGCGTCAACGTTAAAAGTCTTTACATGAGATGGGAGGGGTTCGAGTTTAATCCGAAAAGATTTGTTATATTGTATTAAAAGTGATTAGGTTTTTAAAAAAAAATTTAAATCATATACAACAATATGCCCTTCCTCGAATCTACCACCATCCAGACCCTTCTTATAATTTACCATTAACAATTAGTGACTTAAAAATTAAATAAATTATCATATAAATGTGAAGAAGGTAAGAGAAGATATTAGTAAACTTCAGGTTTCAGTTTATTTGATCCGAAAGATAATAATTGTACGTGATGAAATAAAATCGCAAACATTTTATTCAAGTAAGCGCTTTTATAAAAGAATCAGATTTCGCATGATAAGCATTCCAAGAACTATTTTATCAGTTTCTATGACTAATATAACAACAACATTTCCGCGTAGTTTCTACAATTTATTAAGATAGTTATTATAATTACTATTATATTCGAAACATAATTATTTTAATGCTTTTAAGTTTTTCTTTAAGTTGTTCCTTAATCAATGGACTAAATATTGACTTTCAATACATTATATGAAAGAGGGAGTGAAGGGATCGTTTATCTACGTTTTCAAGAACAATTTTTTATAACATTGGAAACTTGTTTGGTGAAAGGGGTTCCCATTTTTTGTATTCTTCGTGTTTCCAAAACTCTAATTTTAAAGAACACATTTTTTGTGTTTATGTGTTTCAATTTTTTTTTTTTTTTTAAGAATAGTTTTCAAAAAACAATGAACAAAACGAAGTATAGATATTCCAAAAGAGAAGGTCCAAAAAAGACCAAAAGGCCAATATAATTGTCTCCATCTCCCACCTTAGCCTTCATGACCCTGACTCTCCAAGATAAGGTTTTGAAAGAGATAGGTGTTAGTGCATGCTATACACAATATATATATATATATATATATCTCACCAGTGTTTTTGTCTCTCTTCTTGACATGCCACCTGAATGTGGCCCCATCCCATCCTTCATCCCTCCCATTTTATTAAGCTCTTCTGAAGTTATAATGTGTACAAACATATTAAAGAATTAATTGATCAAAATCGAAGCCATAGAGATACAGAGAATCAAATGTAGGTGGGAAGTTTCAAATTAGAGCCTTTTTTCAGATTTTGTTTTTCCTTTTAAAAAGATGCATGTGGGGTACTGTTATGAAAGGTTACATCATAATACAAGTATACAAACTATTTTATAAAGAAAATTAATTTCTTCTTTTTTTTCATTGAAACATGGGGCAACATATTGATTGAAAAATGAATATGGTAGGGAGGGATGTTGGCAGTCAAATGTATCGTATTATTAAGATTGAGGGGCCAATGGGGGGTGGGGGTGGGGAGGGGATAGTGGGATCCACATGGGTCACAAAGAAAGGGGCTAGCTGGTGCTTAGAAGATGAAATGAAGAGGCACCCACATGGGTATTGGTATTGTGAAGAGGTGTCACACTCACACCAAGCGGACCCACCAACTTATTACTACTATAGAAGCAAGGGTCCAGTCCATATCGGTTAGCTGACTCAACCTTTTGAGCCATTTCATTGGTCTGATGTTGCCAGTCACCCAGCCTATGGGACACACATACTTTCGGTTGCATTATATATCTAGTAGTCGGCTAGCTGGGACGTTCACTTATGTGTCAGATTCTCACCTAACTTTATTTATATCCATCAAAGTATGAAAAGAGAGAGAGAGATAGATAAATAGATTGATAGATAAAAGAAAGAGTGAGGTCCCCATCAATTGGGAGCCTCGGATCGAATAACCTTGCATGGTTGGGGTGGCGGTTGATCTCCCTATGGCTATGGACCTACTCAAGAAGGATGCAAGCTTTTGAGTTCAAAATATCAAAAGCTCCTCATTTCTCATAGATTAAGTATTCTTTGTTTGAGTTGAGTGGTTCGGAATTTTATAGATATGATCCGCAAAGCTTTGTAGCATGACATTATTTCGTTGGCCCAACATTAATCCCACAACGTTGGAGATTTTTTCCTATCATACAAACTCGCTCATATGTGGTATATATATGTAAATATGTTATTATGTTTTAATAGTTATAATATTCAATCTTGTATTTAATTTTTTGAATATTGGAATTTTTCGTCTTTGGAAAATCGGAGGTTTTTTTTTGGTGTTTTACTTAAATGAAAATTATGTTATGGGTTTTCATTTTAATTTATTTGTATCAGACCAAAAAGCTAGAAATCAACACTAGGTCTTTTTTGGATTATAAAATATTTGATATAAAATAAAATATTTAATAAAGAGTTTGAATAAACATTAAATACAATCTTAATAAACGTACCTATTAAAGTTATATCTAAGATTTGTTAAATTTTTTATTAAATATTTATTATTATTAAATATTTTAAAATTATGGATTCAACTTGTTTCATCTTTTGATCCTACTTTTTCAAAGAAGGAATGGGTAAATTCCATAATATTGTTTTCCCTTTACTTTTTGTTGCTTATTATTGTGTTATTTCTTTAACGCTTCTAAACATGCCAATTAAATAGCAATTCACTTTGAACAACCCTCCCTAACAATTAGCAGACCTAATACTGAGTGAGTGGTATACACAGTCAGACATAGACATTGACACACAGGGGGGGGGTTCTAATTTCTACATCCTAATCTAATATGGAGAGAAGATTGATGTTGATGGGACAAGGCAGTCGGCCATGTTCATGTCCCTGATGAGGCCTTAATGGGTAATTCCCCCTTTTCCCAAAAGGATAAGGATAATATAGTTCCAATTTGTTTTTATATCATTCCATTTCTGTACAACCATGACCTCATTGGTTTGGCAAACCTACCAACCATTTCTCCATTTCACTGCTATATATATTGTTTTAATCTTTATCTAAAAGTATCTTGTATATATCTCTCCCTCCAAGACTAAAAGCCAAAATTGTCCACCAATAAACCCCTACATCTCGTTGCTTTTCCATCTAAGATGTGGCAAATATGTGGAACTTTTGGATTCTAGCTACAATGAACATTAAAATATTGAAATATTGAAGTGTCAATTACGTGGGGGGAATAGGATCTTGGGCAATAATTTGCCGAGAGATTTATTCTCTGGTTCTTTGAATCCTATGTTCTTTTTTTTCTTTTTTTTGCATGTGTTTGTTTCTTAGTGATTGTTTTAGGTATAGCCAAGTGTGATCTACGTGTTTAGCATGTGGATGGTCTTGGCTTTTAGCTTTACTTCCTGAAAATTTAGTTCATCCTAAGACTGGGAAAAGCTGAAAGGACTAATTATTTCATTAATTTTCTTTTCAGTTTAATTGTATATGGGTCTGTGTTATTATATTTTTATATTTTGAAGTTTTAAGAAATTAAATATCAATCCAACGGTTAAGAGATGGGTTTATCATTTAAGGTGTGTGATCTTGTTAAAAGTTGGAAACTTTTGTTGGTGGGCCTGATTTGAGAGTTTAGAATGGTTTAAGGACTTAAGGAAAGCCCGTGTTTCTTAAAAGACTTGGTAAAGCGACCAAGCCCAATTCAATTAACCAACACAAGCTTACTCCAAAATTCCTATTTATTTGGGGTTTACTTAAGGCTTAACTCAAGTGATAGAGTGAGATGCGTTTACCCGATATCTCATATTTAAATTCAAGAACAAAGTATTACAACAATATAATGCAGTGAATGAAGTTAAAAAAATAAGGCGGGGTTACTTAGTTATTACGCCATTCTTGGTCTTAATATAGATTATAATTATAACGACATGTTTCCTCTAATTAAATATTACTTCATAAGAGTGCGAGTAATTTCTTTCACTTTTATGATACGCTTTATCTTATCTACTCATTGGGACAAAAATTCTGATATTTCGCCGATTTTTTCACCAAATAGTTTTCTCGGTGGGCCTCGAAGATAAATGCATGTGGGAAATTCGACTACCGTAAAAATCGAAAAAATCGGATATCGCGCATTTTTCTGAGAAAATCGGAAATGCCGATTTATCTGGAAAAATCGGCGTGATCGCGACACGCCGAGTGCGAAGGCTGACGGAGGAGAAATCGCCATTTTTTTCGGGCGAAAAGCAATTTATCGCCGATGATCGGGCGACATTTATCGCCGCTTTTCGAAAATCCGGTGAAAATCCCGCCATCGACTTTTATTATTTGATCCGACTGGCCCGTATTTCATCCGCTTTTTAAAATCCAACGACTATATTTTTATCCAACGGTTGATTTTAAATCTAAAGCTCGATCGAACGGGTTTTAATGATTTATAACGGATATATGATGATCCAACTGGCCGATTTCAACCAAAATCAAACTAATCTGCTAGAAATAAATCACAAATCCGCTTTGACAATCCAACGGCTATTTTGACTCCAAAAAATTCTATAAATACTCCTAAAATCATACAATATCATTACAAACCCATCCATCCACATCTAACCTCCATTTCACTCTCAAATATTTTTTTCTTTGTTCTTTACCCTAATTTTTTGGAAGATCTTTAATTAAGGTATGTTTCTTTGTTTATTAATTTTGTTTTATGCATATTTTATTTAGTTTTATTTTTGGTGTTCAAATAGTTTATAATAAATAGTTTTATACTATAGTTTTATTTTTAGTTTAATTTGATAGTAATAAATTAGAGTAGATATAATGCTTGAAACTTAGATATTACACATCCTACTATTAAATAATTATAATTATGTAATGTTAAAAAATTTAGATCATTTTAATTACATATCTAAATAATATTATTTTATTTCCTCATCAACATATTAGTAACTAATATAATATTTAGTTAATTAATTATATTACTAACTAATATAATTTTAGTTAATTAATTATATTGCATTAGTTACATGCATATTTTATTTTTAATGTTTCTAGTTTGTTTTGTGTTAAAGTAGTTTATAATAAATATTTTATACTTATAGTTTTTATTATGGTTTCTAATTTGATAATATAATTTTTAGTTAATTAATTATATTAGTTATTTAGTTATTGTTATTTTAATTAAACATATTATTAGTTAATTAATTTTTACTTATTAATTAACTATATTATATTAGAAATTTGAAAACATATTAGTTACATGCATATTTTATTTTTAATGTATCTAATTTATTTTGTTCAAATAGTTTATAATAAATAGTTTTATACTATAGTTTTATTCTAATTTAATTTGATAATAATAAATTAGAGTAGATATAATGTTTGAAACTTAGATATTACACATCCTACTATTAAATAATTATAATTATGTAATGTTAAAAATTTAGATCATTTTAATTACATCTCTAAATAATATTATTTTATTTCATCAACATATTAGTAAATTAATATAATATTTAGTTAATTAATTATATTACATTAGTTACATGCATATTTTATTTTTTAATGTTTCTAGTTTGTTTTGGTGCTGTAAGTAGTTTATGCATGACATGTCTGGTTACACCACATATTAAAATACCATGTCTTCGGGAAGAATATCAGTTTTCATCAAGACAATCCCTTCATTAACAATGTAATGAAGCCACACGGTCTTCATTTTGGTTTAAATTACTATTGCGACGTAATTTCTCGATAAATTATAATGAATATCATCTTCAACAAGCGTATATTTTCTTATTTATGCATTTTTTGTAATTCAACAAAGTATTTCTATGAATTTCAGCATTATCAATTTTTTCCATTACCGATATTTTAGTCAAAATATCCACCGATATTTTCCGATATTTCCTATATTTCCGTAAAATTCAATTACCGATATATCCGTGTTTACCGATATTTTGATCCTTGTATCTACTTATAGGATTTAATAAAACACATATCTTCTATGAGTTTATGCTAACTCGCTATGTTTTATGTTGGCCCAATGATACTTCTAATTGAGGTTTTGATGATAACAAGTCAAGATTATTAGTTATTAATGGTTAACAGTGAGATGAGTGATAAATTGAAATTAATCAAGCGTCAAATGAAGATATTTCAAGCTTTAAGATGACAATGATGTACTTGATCGAGTTCTTGGAAGATAGTTTACTCATTCTAAGAATCAATTATTCAAGTCCAAGATGATAAGCAATCAAGACTACAAACTCAAGAACTTACATGAAGATCTTTCAAGTTTAGGGATGTCTATGTAAGGTGAATGACTATGTAATTTTATGGTATATATCATATCTTACATGTATTGCATATTATTTGAAAAATTGAGTTTAAGCATCAAACCTTAGGTGTTTAAAGTTTAAATTATGTTTAAAAGAGTTATCTAAGGTTTGAAATTGATTTGAAACGAAAATAACCTAAAATGACCATTTTTTGGGCATTTCATACATTCTTTGCATATATCATGTTTCCAATTTGTTTTGACTTTTAAATTGATTAAATATTTTAAACTCTGTGGTTTAATCATCAAACCTTAGTTATTTGAATTTAAAATGTGTTTAAAAGATTTATCTAAGGTTTTAAATCAATTTGGAGAGAAAACAAGCGAAAAGAACCCAAACGACGCTTTCTAATAAACCAATTGAGTTGTTTAGGTCGCTTGATTGAGTTGTTATTTAATTTGGTTAAATTGGTCAACCGAAAGGTTAGGTCGCTTGGTTGTACTGGGTCAACTACTAGTCAAGTCCAAATCTTGGATCGCTTTGAAGCCTAAAGCGTTGGTGCTCGATTTTGTGGTCAATGAGGTGTGGTTTAAATCTACGACCGGTCATGTACTAGTCGAGGTAACGGTCAGAACAACACCGTAGGGTGCATTAAATTCACCAACGATCAATTCATTACTCTATATTTAATCTCAATCGCCATTACTCTCACACATTAACTCTCATATTTGTTTCATGGTGCATTTACTCCACATTTGCATACGTTAGTGCACCTTGCTTTCATCTTAGTTTGGATTCTATTTGAGTGATCAATTGAGCTAGAGAGAGCATTTATTAAGCTCAAAAGAGAAAGCTTCAAGTGTATAACTTGAAATGATTGTGAAGTACCCATTAGAGACCAAATCCAAGTGTATAAGAACAACTTGATTTGGAGCTCAAGTATAGTTTAACCCCCACCGGATTGAAGGCTGAAGAGAAGTGGATGTAGGTAAGAAAGAGGCGAATCACTATAAACCCGGAGTTTGCATTCTTATCTTTTATTTCATATTCTTGCAGTTAATTTTGTGAATTTCTTGTTGATTTGCAAAAAGTTTTTTATATAATCAATCTACATCTCGTAAGCAGAAAAATCTCATTTGGGAACTGAGAAGAAAATGGAGAATGGTAGAGAGAGGGAGAGAGATGGAGAATCAGCATTTTTTCATTTTCAGGAATCTTATTTTTCAAGCAGGGAATGTAACCTCTTTTTATACAAGAGAAAGGTACTCTGTTTCTTGTGAAACTGATTTCTTATTATAGCAAACATATTCTAACTCCTCTGATTCACTACTTGCTGATGGAGGAAGTTTATGGATTCTGATGTTGCTGACATGGAGGAAGCTTATAGATGCTTGCTGCATGGAAGATATTTAAGGCTGAAGCAGAGGAAGGTATGGTTTTGTTATCCTTCATACGCCCCCTAAAAAAAGAGGATTCTTCCACTTGAAGCTTGCTCTTGAGTTTTAGGAACCGATCGACTGAAAGAGGTTTGGTGAACAAATCTACTATTTGATCAACTGAAGGCACAAACCGAATATCCAAATCTCCTTGGGAGTATTTTATCACGAACAAAGTGCACATCTATTTCAATGTGCCTGGCTCTAGCATGATAAACGGGATTAAAGTGAAGTAGTGCGCCAGCTCCTGGTTATCACAATTCAGATAACTGGTCTTGTTCTTAACGAGGGTTCCATTGTTTCAAGCTTCAAACCGAGTTTCTTCTTTGTACATTTGGATTTTGGTTCCAATGAGCCCTTCACAATCCCTTCAAGCTATACATATTTGAAGCTTTCACCCTTAAGCAAAATAAGACACTCTCTCTAACTCACACGATTGAACAAATACAACTCAAGCTAGGAATAAATCAAAGGTTCATTCTAAGATATGCAAATGAGAATTGAATATATCAAGAAATGAGATTGAGAATTAATGAGCAAGAGAAATGACAGTTGAGAACTTTAATGCAATGTATCTCATAACCATAAATGATCTACAACCAAGAATTTATAGGGGTGAAATCTCGAGTAGCATTATGTAACCAATCAATTGACCAATTTTATTAATTAACTAGTCATTGTGCATTTAATGCACTACATGTGACCGTTGAGATGACCGTTTACTCGATTGGTTGACCAACATGTTGACCGTTTGCTCTATCAATTCATAAAAATAAAAAATAGCTATTTCTGGATCCAAACGATCGACATTATACTGACGATTGAAATCTGGCCAATCTATTGACTGAATCGGCTGGACCGCTTGACCAACCGGTAATGTAACACCCCGAAATATACCCTACCAGTTTTCGGACATGTTAGGGTGTAATAAAAGCTAAATTGAATTGTTGAAAAATAAAACGAGAAATTTGGAATTAAGATTAAATCATGGTAAAGTGGTAATTCACCACTTGAGGACCCAATGTTTAATATGTTAAGAGCATATAAGAGCATATATCAAGAGAGATTAAAAAGAAGTGTGTAAATAGAAGAAGAAGAAGGATTTAAGATAAACTTAAAAGCAAGAATAATAAAATTCTTTGGAATTCTTTCGAGGCTCAGAAAATTCTACAGATGCCGGATGTGGCTTGATTTACGCCATTGGATCCGTTTCGCGAAATGGTCTATAGTCAAATTTAGTTAGTTAAAATAAATTCGAATTTGCGATTTTCGAGGGCGCGATAAGTGTCAGTTGAACCCCAGCCCCGGGGATTTTAGAAAAATCTCAAATTTGACAATATTTAAGAATGTCCATTTAAAAAGATTATTGAAAGCTTAAAAACGGGACCAGAAATAAATTATTTTGGGCTGAAATAGTAGGAGGGACAAGGGGGCATGTGGGCCCACCTTAGCTGCTATATATATATATATATATATATATATATATATATATAATAGGGAGGCAATTTTGGCGTGGCGAGAAGCGAGAAGATGAGTGTGAGAGTTTTTTATTATTGTGTATTACGAGAAATTGTGCGTATGGATGAGAAAGCAGTGCAGTGTCGGCTTTGAGAAAGAAAGGTTAAAGAATCCAGTCGAAGTGTGACATCACTCCTTGACCTTGTCGGGTCTTAGGGTTGGGGCGTCGCGAGTTAGTGGGTATCGGAAGCCCGAAAGGTTTAGGCGTTTAGGTCCCTAAACATAGATAGAGTATAAGATATAAGAGATAGAAAGTCACATGTATAGAAATGTGTTGGCACGATGTGGATGTCATGTGTGTTGTATAGATGGATCGTCCCGAGAAGAGGCACATGAGTGTTAGCCGAGGAACGAAGGGTTATCAACTTCAACGTGCAAGCAATGTCCTAATGAACCAAATAAAGCCTTGCTAAGAATATCGCAAGACATGACTCGGGTATTGGATGGACTGCATGAGTCTATCAAGAGCTATTTAGCACTTGAAAATTCTCTTCAACGTGTGACCTTTCCTCAATTTAGTGCGAATCTTTATGAAAGTAGAAAAACTTGAATCAAGTAACCAAGAAAGGTCTCAAGAAGGAATTACCAATTGGTTCCTCTTCGGGTAAAAAGTCGAACTGAAGTTGATTCGATGCAACGAGTTCGGTTACTAGGGGTAGAAACAAGGGGCCTAATGTTGCTCCTAGTTCTAGTAAGGCATGGCCTCGGGACAAAGGAGAAAGTGGGATGCCCTCATTGCCACAAAGTGGCGTCGGATTGTTTGCGTGAGTCTTGACGGGAAGATGTTTTGGATGTGGAAGCAGACATTTCGGCAAATTGTCTCAGAGTGCAGGGATAATAGAAGTCTGCAAGGGAGATCGGTCGCAACACCTTCGACTCGGGGTCGAGGTGGTCCAATTTAGCACAGAGGACGTGGAGGTCCAGTGTCAGAGACAGTGGATCGTCTAGTGCCTATAGCCCCAGCACGAGCTTATGCTACGCAGGCTCGTGAAGATCGAGATAACCACTTGTGAAAGCAGCGTCTGAGAGGAAGTGTATAGTACGTGATCTTGTAGGGTGTATGGAATACAGATTAATCGCGTGTAGTATTTTTGGGAGGGATGAAGTGGGAGGTATAAATTTTGGAGCGTTTGGTACTTAAAGCAATTCTGGTGTCGTTTGCGAGGATATGTAGGCGTAATTAAGTTAGAGATGGTAGTAGTAGGAATTTGAGTTGGTTCTGATATTTAAATGTTTGAGAGACAAATTACAATTAAGGAAAGTTGAGGGTGAAGAAGTCGAATTAAAGGGAAGTTTAAATAGTAAAGCAGTATTAATAAATTGAGGTACCGGGGAAGTGCCGAAAGTGCAGATGCCGGATGTGAAGCGGTTTGCTGTGGGTTAAGTTCGTCTCATCTGATAGCACAGGAAAGTTTACGTTTAATTCAGAGAGCAGTCGAGATATTTGCAATTTACAGCGGCAGAGTTTAAGGTGAAGCGCGAAAGCGGGTTTGAAAGTCAGAAAAATGGTAAATAGTTAAAAGAATATTCATTTAGGATAAATAAAATTGAAAGCAGGAATGAAATAATTTGTTTCGAAGTACAAACAGACAGAGAAAAGAGAAGAAAAAGGGACATGTGGGTCCCACTTAAAAAAAAAAAAAAAAATCAAAACTTCAAATGAGATGGAGAGGACGGACAGGACGAGACGTCAGGATGCGGAGAAGAGTTTTGATTTTTTTAGTTCCACCAATCTTAACTACCGGATTCTGAATTTGATCGTCGGTTCGTCGGGATAAGCGCGGAAAGTCTTCCTGCTGTGACGAGGCTGTGATCACCCAGGAAGCGCGGGGTTTGCAGAAATTCGGTAAATATCTGGCAAAATTTTTAGTTTTCCCACCCGGATCTACCCAGATTCACAGTGGTCGTGACACTTTAGGACTGGAGTGGGTGGGATCTTCTACTGCGATGAGGCTGCGACGTGAATGGCCCAAGGAAATCTTTGAACTTAGGTCGGCTGAAGGTAGGAATTTTCTACTTGTGTTATTTGACTATAAAGTATGTAATGGGCTTGGAATATTCTTAGAGGCAATAAATTTAGTCAAAAATTTTTAAGGCGGAGTTTAGGAATTTTAGAATTTTAGGAAATTTTGGAGTTATTTTGAGTCAGGGCTGAATTTGGAATTTGTTCGGACCGGAGTTTGGTTAAAATTATAAGTTATTGAAATAGTCAGGACCAGAATTTCAATGTTTTTCGGGTGTTTTAAACATATGGAAAGTGGCTTTAGTACAGAAACTGCCATATCTTATTGAATGGCATTTAGGTATATCCACTACGAAATTTAATTATGCTTATGAGATGTCTGGAAGTGTTTGGTTATTTGACGTGTGTGATCTGTCGTCGAGTGTGTGAAATTAAAAACGAGGCGGGAAAGTTATTAGGCTGTCTTCGAGTTTGAAAAGAGGTGGAGGTGTTACAAAGCTGTTTAAAAATCTTAGTGTATTATTATTATTATTATAAATTGTTTATATTTATTATTCGTAGTTTTGAATCTGGCCAGTTTTAAGTGAAAGCAACGATAGATTAGTAAGCCAACGAAATGGTTTTGAGTTAAACCGGCGAAAAGAAGCATTGGTTTTAAATTGTAAACCAATTTTTAAGCAACCCAGCGAGTAAATGGTTTTTGAAAAGTTATGCATTTACTGACGAAATAAGCAGTAAATGGTTTGAACGGTCGCGAATTTTGGCAGCAGCGAGTAAATGGTTTGAAGTGTAAAGCCCGGGTTTCTGAAAGAGAAGCGATGTAATAGCGAAGTTTGAGAAAACGGGCGCGCAGTTCTAGCGAACAAGCCCAGGTCGAGGTATTAGGTGCGTGCCGCGGTGGAGTCGATATCTCATCTGTCGTTTAGTTTTTCTTGTCGTGGCCCCAGGACATATCGTGCATTTAAAGTAAGCCGTCTGCGATACGGGAGTATATAAGGTTATGAATTCTAGCTAAATTATGGTGATGCGGTCCAGTTAACCATATTCGCGGAAAAAGGTGATGCGGACCCAGTCCTTCAAGCACGGTCGCCCCGGGCTTCCGTGTTCACTAGAGATACGATAAGCAAAAATAGGCTCCGGTGGTTGATGTTTTATAGGCATGATATCTGAGTTTGAAAATCGGCAGGTGGTTCGATTAAATGGGAGCTTCAGGAGAGTTTTAAAAGCGGCGGTTGGTAGGAGTACCAGTTTAGATTTCAAAACGATCGGTTGAAGTAAGCTCCGTGGTTTATTTTCAAAGCGTGGTTGAGCCAGCAAGTTTTATGAAAAAGTTTGAGAAACTTTGGCAAAGGTTTGTGAAAGTTTTAGAAACTTTAGCAAGATAAAGAAAGCAGCGAAAAGAAATTTGAAGTTTTATAAACTACAGCAGCAACAAATAAGAGTTTATAAGCTTTTAAGAAAAGCAAAGCAAGCAGCTAGTAAGAAAAGTTTTAGAAACTTTTAAGCGAAGCAAGTACAAAAGCAAGCGGAGTTAAAGAAAGTTTTAGAAACGAAAGCGAAAGAAAACTACGGAAATATTTGTAAAAGAGAGTTTTACATTTTTGAGATGTTTTAAAAAATAACGTTTTATAAAGCATCTGGCCTCATTGTTTCGTTTAGTTCATTATTTTCACGTTAAAACATTTTCAGTGCAGTGCAAAAGTATTTAATAGGGTTTGTCGACATTGTACAAATGCTATTAGTAAGATATTCGTAAGAAAATACTTTGAATATAATATAATGGAGCATATGTATGTACATAGAGTAGTTTGTGAGAATGTGTGTTGGTATCTTTGGTTCTTAAATATTTTGGATATAGTGTAAATTGGATGTATCTGAGTTTGGGGCAATGTCACATATCACGTGATATCTTTCTTAGAAATTTTATAAATCATAAGTTTAGAAAAGAAAATTTTTTATAGGAGGTTTATGGCCAATCTGAACCTGGCTTCCGAAGGGGAGTTCCCAGTCGTCGGGAGGCAATTTTGAGAGATTTCGTGGAGTCAGTGACTATCCCTTGCTTGAGAGGGTGGGGGTGTGTCCTCCCGGTGTTATAAGCGTCATATTTTCGGCTTTATGATATTGAGATGTATCTGTTGATGGATCCACAGTCCTACGCATTCGTATATTTGTATTGAAGATGTGTCGATAGGAGCTCACCATCGATAGAGCAATTACTATATAATATGCTTGTTACTAGTCCTCTGGAACATAGTGTTAGAGTCAACAGAGCATATAAAATTGTCTCATGTTGGTTCATGATAGGGAATTCTCGGTTGACCTCCTTGCTTTACCATTCCATGAATTTGAGTTAATTTTAGGCATGGATTGGTTGCAGAACTTTATTAGTTAGGCGATAAGAAAGCGGTAAGATCAAATGGTCTTACTATCAAGGTATTTTACTTGATAAGTAAATGTGATTTTGGCTAGCAGGCTTTCATTCCTAGACGCAGGTGTATGATATGGAATTGACACTGCGAAAAGTGATAAAGGTGAGAAAGTCACGAATTTAGTTGGATCTTTGTTGACGATTGATAATAGATGCCAGAAGTTACAAGGAAATTAAGCGTAAAGTCGAGAAATGGAATGGGAATGACTAGATAGAAAATGAGGATTTATACGAATAGATGAAGTATCGAATGTTCGAAGTAAAAACATAAAAATTTAGGCATGCGGAGGCGCGGTACCCTCGGCTTGCAGTTAAGTGTAAAAATTTGGGCAGACTGAAGGAGGGAGGATTGTGTGTGCTCCGAAATATCTGCTGCGTTTTCGGACATGTTAGGGTGTAATGAAGCTAAGTGGATTGTTGAAAAATAAAGCCGAGAGACACAGGAATTAGTGATACTAAAATCAAGGGGGTAAAGTGGTAACTCATCACTTGAGGACCCAAATGTCATAATATAGAAGGCATATATCAGAGAGGAATTAAGAAATTAATGTGTAAATAGAAGAAGAAGAAGGATTTAAGAGAAACTTAAAAGCAATAATAGTAAAATTCTTTAAAAATGGCTGGGGAGGCGCAGAAAATTAAGATCTCGGATGTGTGGAGTGGCGTTGGATCAGGTACCGGTAATCTGGACAAAGTCGAATTCGTTGGATTGAGATAGTCGAATTTATGATTTTTCGAGCGATAGGTGTCGGTGGAAGGCTTCAGTGGATTTTTAGAAAATATCAGTTGTGATATTTAAAGAATAATGGCCCCCAAGATTGTGGAACTTAATAGGACGAAATAAATTGTTTATTTGAAATAGACTAAGAGAGGACAAGGGGCATCAAGCCCCTTAGTAAGCTTATATATATATATATATATATATATATATATATATATATATATATATGATAGGGAGGAGAAGATTTTGGCAGTAGTAGAGTAGAGATGAGCGTGAGAGAGTTTTTTGTTTTTTTATTTTCTTCTCTTCTCTTTTTGATACCGCGGGTTTCATCGCGTCGAATTAGATCGGTCGAAAACGAAAGTTAAATTCTCTTCCGACGAGAGCTGCAGTGCAAAAACACGAGTTTATTGAGAATTCAAGTAAGTTCGGAAAATCCTAAGTTTGGTATTTTCTTAGATTCTGAGGAGTTCGACGGTCGGGGCCAATTCGGACCCAAGAAATGAGGTTGATCCATGTATCAGCGGCTACGACGTGGGTCTCAAAATCTTGCATTTAGATCAAAGCCTGGTAAGGAATTTTCCCTACCCAGAATATTTTTAACTTTAAAAGCCATGTAATGGCGTAGGTTCGAGAAGTGGAATAGGCGGGTGTGATTTAGTCACTGGGTCTGGGATGAATATTGGAAAATTTTAAGTTAGTTTCGAATGTCGCGATTGTATTGAAGGATATAAATTAGACAAAAAAATAAGAATATATGATATGATATGAATAGATGAATAATATGAATATAGGAATATATGAAATGAATATATGATAAATACATGAAAGTTAAGAAGTATCTGATGGAAACCAATAGCATCTTGAAATGTGAGGAGGGGGACGTGGAAAGAATAATAGTTACGTGTATGGTAAAAATTATGAATATAGTAAATTGAAGTTAAAAGATATATAGAAAATACAAAGATACAAATATATGGTTGTAAATATCGCATATGATTACCGAGATAACAATAATTATTCGGGAATATGAAGATATGTCTTGAATATGAAATATATGGTTAATGCGGCATAACTTTAGTAAGTAGAGGGATAGATGGGCGTCTTTATTAGGAAAAACAAGTCTCTGACATCTTGATGTCGATTGGCCTGTTTGGGTCATTCACGAGCGCCTTCGAGCCCTTATAGATGGTCATTGTCTCGTCTGATGATAGCAGGACCCGCATAGACCAGCTATTTCGTGCCGGTGAGTGAAGCGGTAGCATAGTTTAAATTTGTCGAAACCCCCAGGTTTATCGGCGCTGAAACGTAAAACAAATGACCAGTATATGCACATGATTCGAAAATGATAAAAGAGTACGTAGCGTGATATGAGAATAACATTCTTTATGTGATGTAGTATCTAGTCCCTGAAATAAAGTGTCGATGGCAGGAAATGGCCTGAAACGAGATAAAGTATATATGAAAAGCATGAAAGTACGGTATATGAAAAACCTTACGGTATAATCATAGGAAAGTATAGTATATGAAAGTCTGAGATGAAAATATAGGGAAGTCTGATATGGCCCGATCTGAGATGAAATGAAGTATATGACAAAATATGCAATTACAGCGAAATCACATTCTTCTTGAATGATGACATGTGAGATTGCTCTCGAATGCACAATAGTGAATATCGATTACATAGTCGAAAGTGAATCATCTTTGATGATGCGAAATCATATTCTTTATTGAATGACAAATAAGACGAGTTCCCTAGATATGTCGTGAATATCAGTCTAAGTCAGTGAAAAGCAATGCAGTATGTAATGATACAAGATCGTATAAGAAAATATATGATGATAAGCAATATGTAAGAAATAAATAGTATAGCATGGGCGTGTAGCCTTACATGAAAAAGAAGGCATGATATAGGTCTGGGATAAGAAATTATATATGTAATAGTACATGAATGTAATAAGTCATAGAGCGAAAGATGAAAAGACTAGAAACGAGGTAAGACATATGGCATTTGAATAGAGAAACTGACGATCAATGTTATTGGTAGATCCATGTATATGTTTTAAAGCTAAAGCGTAAAAGAACTAGCGCGGGTTTTTAATCAGGTGTGAGTACGGAAAAGAGAGGCAGAGGATAGGACATCCGCATCGGTAGCACATGCCATCGTAGATAGGTCTTCAGCCAGCAACATTAACATCTACGATTTTCATTGGACCAGTATATGTATAGTTTTGTAATAGTGACATTGTAATAGTGCAAGTAAAGGAACCAAGTATATGTGTATAGAATATGATGAATGCCACTATGGTGGTATGTATAATGTAAAAGAATTTTCTTATTATAAATTGTGCATATGAATGAGAGAAAGCAGTGCAGTGTCGACTTTGAGAAAGAAAAAGGTTAAAGTCTCGGTCTTGAAGTGTGACACCACTAAACGACACCCGTCGGGTCTTGCTAGGGTTGGGGCGTCATTAGGTGTCGGTAGATTTGGATAGCTGAACAAGTTTCTTGTCATAAAAAGTTGTTTTGGGTCCGTTTCAACTCATTTTCGCTTTAAATCAATTCTAAACCTTAGATAACTCTTCTAAGAACATTTTAAACTCCAAATAACCAAGGTTTGATGATTAAACATGAGTTTTATAATATTTAATCAATTTAAAGTCAAGCAGGGTTAAGTATGGTTCTGAAGAAATAATTGAAAGGCCACCAGAAAAGGTCATTTTAGTTCTTTTTCTTTCAAATCAATTTCAAACCTTAGAAAACACTTTTGAATACATTTTAAACTTTAAATTCCTAAGGTTTGATGCTCCAACTCAAGTTTTCAAACAATATGCAATTCAAACACAAAAACCGAGTTATGAATAATATCAATGTAAGAGATGATATGCCCTAAAGTGCACAAATACATTCACCTTACATAGACATCCTAAAGTTGAAAGATCTTCATGTAAGTTCTTGAGTTTGGAGTCTTGGTTACTTATCTTCTTGAACTTGAATTCTTGGTTCTTTTATTTGAGGAAACTTGACTCCTTAGAGCTTTATCAAATACACTATTGTCATCTTAAACTTGGAATATCTTTATTTGATGTTTGATCAATTTCAACCTATCACTCAACTCAAAGTTAACCATTAATGATAACTTTGATTTGTTATCGTAGCTTCTCTCAAATTAAAGGTGCGCCCAGACTAACAATTTCCCATTTTTATGATGACAAATCTTGGTTATTTAGGAGGAGTAATTCTCCCCCTCAAACCAATAGTCTAAAGATAATAGCATAATTTCAATTTTAATTAATTCATACAAATTCAAGTAGTATAGAATTAGGCATTCAACGTATAAGACAAGCGTCAAGGAAGGATGTTGTAATTATAAATGTATCATCAATCTTTTAGCACAAAACTCTTAGATGCCATCTTTCTCCCTTTGGCAACATCAAAAAGGAACATGGGGCTTCATAGGCATAAGAGTATCTCCCCCTTTGAAAATATGTTTAAGTTAGGGTTAAGGAGTTAGAGTTTAAGCACAAAATTTTCAAGCTACAACAATTTATTTTACAAGAGATGACTACTGATTGTCTTGTGTTAATAAATTGATCCTCATTAAGGGGTTTGGTGAAAATATCAGCAAGTTGGTATTCGGTTCTAATAAATTGAAGTGTAATGTCCCATTTTTGTGCATGATCTCTAAGAAAATGATGTCTAATTTCTATATGCTTGGTCCTAGAGTGTTGCACGAGATTCTTTGATATGTTAATAACACTTGTATTGTCACATTTAATGGGAACATCTGAAAAAGTCAAACCAAACTCACTAGGTGTTTGTTTTGTCCACAAATATTGTGCACATCCTAACCCGACAACTATGTATTTGGCTTATGCTGTTGACAAAGTAATAGAGTTTTGTTTCTTGCTATGCCAAGATACAACTGAGTGACCTAAAAAGTGACATGTTCCGCTAGTGCTTTTCTATCAATTTTCCAACCACCAAAATTTGCATCCAAATAGCATATCAATTCAAAGTTATCACATTTTGGATACCAAAGATCAATATCAATAGTGCCTTTCAAATATCTAAAGATTATTTTAACCCACATTAAATGAGATTCTTTAGGGTAATCTTGAAATAGCGGAAATAAGCGTCTGTATACACATGATATCCGGTCTACTAGCACTAAAAATACAACAAAGAACCAACCATGCCTCACATATTTAGTTTGGTCGAGACTACCTTTTCTCGTAAAATGTCAAGCTTGATGGATGAGCCATGAGTCTGCTTTGGCCTTTACTTCTTCAATTATCTTGCGAGGAGGTCTCTTATGTACTTTGCTTGCTTGTTGAAGGTGTCTTCTTTAAGTTGTTTGATTTGAAGATCAAGGAAGAAGTTGAGCTCTCTCATCATGCTTGTTTCAAATTCATTATGCATAGACTTGACAAACTCTTCACAAAGTGAAACATTAGTAGTACCAAAGATAATATCATCAACTTAAATTTGAACAATAAGCATGTCATTATCCTTTGACTTAATAAAGAGAGTTGTATCAATTTTGCCCATGTTTAAACCACTTTGAATGAGAAATCTACTCAACCTTTCACACCAAGCCTTATGTGCTTGTTTCAAACCAAAAAAAGCCTTTTTGAGCTTAAACACATGGTTAGGGAAATTGAAACTTTCAAAACTGGGTTGTTGTTCTACAAAAACTTCCTCATTTATAAAATCATTAAAAAAACACTTTCGCATCCATTTGATATAAAATGAAATTTCTATAACAAGAAAAGGTAAACAACATTATGATGGCTTCCAATCTAGCTATAGGAGCAAAGGTCTTTTCATAATCAATTCATTCTTGTTGATTATACCCTTGGGTCACTAATCTTGCTTTGTTTCTAACTATTGTGCCATTTTCATCAATTTTTCTTCTAATCACTCATTTAGTACCAATAAAACTTTGATCATTAGACCTAGGTAATAGTTCCCAAACTTCAATTCTTTCAAATTGATTTAGTTCTTCTTGCATGGTCATTACCCAATTTTTATCCATTATAGCATCATTCAAATTCTTGGGTTCAATTTGAGAGAAAAAAGCAAGGTTATTGCAAATGTTTCTAAGAGAGGATCTAGTTTTTACCTCAATAGATGGATTACCTATGATTTCATCTTGAGAATGATTTCTAACAAATTTCCAATCTCTCAGAAGAGTTTGACTTGATTCTCCTTGCTCAAGTTAAGGAGGTGGAGGAAGGGTCAAAGATGATTGCTCTTCCTCCTTCGAATCAATCTCCTTTTCTTGTTGATGATTTCCATCTTCAACTTGTAATCTTCCCATGGAGAAGTCCAAACCTACATCATCATCAACACTCTCTCTTTCTTAAAGATGGTCATAGATTAATAAAAAACAACATGGATGGACTCTTCTATTACCATGGTCTTTTTGTTGAAACTCTAAACTTTACTTGAGAAGGCGGTTAAAGAAATATCTCAGCATTAGATTTTACATCCAATCTTTCAAGGTTATCATGGTGTTTAAAATAAAACATTTATTACCAAAGACTTTGAAATAACTAATGTTTTATTTCTTGTTTTCCAAGTTCATAAGAAGTTTTTGTCCAAAGGACCTTATCAAAACCCTATTTAGATATAACAAGTAATAACCACTTAGGTTCAAAAGTAAGTTGGCAAATTATTTTCATATTGAAGTACCGTTCTTGTCATTTTTTACAAGGTTCTATTTTCCTTTCAACAACCCCATTGTAATCGGGAAGTCTAGAATTAAAATTAGTTCAATACCATATGTCACAAAATTTTCAAAGTCAACATTTTCCAATTCTCTTCCATGGTCACTTCTTATACAAGAGATAGTAAAACCCTTTTCATTTTGAATTTTTTTTACAAAGCTTTGAAAACTCATGGAATTCATCATTTTTGTGAGTTAAAAACAAGACCTATGTATATCTAGAGAAGTCATCCACAATCACAAATGCATATGATTTACCTCCAAGACTTGTAGTCATTGAGGGTCCAAACAAATCCATGTGAAGAAGCTCAAGGGGTCTTGAAGTGGAAATGAAAATTTTGTTTTTAAAAGAGATTTTTATTTTCTTTCCCATTTGACATGTTTCACAAACTTTATATTTTTTTAAAAAGATTTTGGGAAGGCCTCTTACAAGTTCATTTTTGTTGAGTTGTATAATAAGATTAGTATTTCATGACCCAATCTCTATGCCTAGCCAACCTTCATCATATCCCCATGCTTCAAAAAACATCATATGACCTTCATATTTGATATCATTTGTATAAACATTTTTCATTTCTATGATCCATGAGATGTTTTCATTTGAAATCCCTTATTGATGGAATAAGAAGACTAAAAAATCACTTAAAAACCTTTGTCACAAAGTTGGTTGGTGCTCAAAAGATTATGTTTCAACCC
The DNA here is from genome assembly GCA_016808115.1 of Tetrastigma voinierianum. Lineage (NCBI taxonomy): Eukaryota > Viridiplantae > Streptophyta > Magnoliopsida > Vitales > Vitaceae > Tetrastigma > Tetrastigma voinierianum. The sequence continues at coordinate 58,077 of JAEQBH010000402.1, forward strand.
ATCAATAAGCAAAACATTTTTAATAATAGAGGAATAATTGTTACCTATAAAACCATGTCCAATGATTCTACCTTTCCTGTTGTCTCCAAAGGTCACATACGGTTCTTTTCTCCTTGTAAGGAAGACAAATTTTGACTCTGTCAGATCATGTGCCTTGAGCACCCCTTCTATCTAAGAACCATTTCTCCTTCTTTTATCTCTACAAAAGAAAATCAAAATGAGCCTTGAATCTTTTGGATCCTTGGTGGTTAGTGACATTTGACTTCTCAACCCAAGTCTTCTTTGACTTAGAGGTTCCCGAGAGGCCTTTTGAATCCATTTAGAGAGGGCGGGCGGGTACTACTAACGTGTCCTCCTCTACCCACAAGTGTAAATGATTAGAGGAATTTCATATGGACGACAAAGTAATTTATGAAATATTTTCATTGACCCACGAGACTTGTATTTTAGTCCCTTTTTATCAAAAATACATTTTTGTCTTGTTAGGATCATGTCAAAGACCTTTTGTCCACAAGAGAATTTAGAGAGATAAGAGATCAACCATTCATTCTTTTTTAGTAGCTCCTCATTTATCTTCTCAAGAGAAAATTTTGAAGCTTCAACTATTGAAAATTTTCCTTTGATTTCATCAATCTCCCTTTGAAGCTCAAAAACCTTCTTCTTAAGTGAGGTATTCTTTTCCAAGTTTGTTGATGTCTTTTGTTGATGTCTTTGAGCAATTCCTTATATTCAATCATCAATTCATCATCATCAAAATTAGAATTTACCTCATCTTAATCCTCAAAGACCATGAAGCACATGTTGTCCATCTCTTTCTCATTTTCATCATCGGATGAATATTCACTTTGACTCCATGTAGCCATCATAGCTCTTCTTTTTTCTCTCCTGGCTTTGTAGAGAGCGATCATACGCCATGACAGCTAGCATAGCATATAATATTTTTAGCTCCTTCCCTCTTCTTTTAGGGACCTTCCTTTTTATGGTTACTTCTTCTATTGTATGTTATTTCACCAAATTTGTCCTTCATCAGTAGCTTTTGTACTCTTTTGGTGATAAGAGTAATATCTTCTTTAAGGTCATTGATCTTTGCCTCATCAATGACTTTCTCTTCTTGAGCTTTGAGTGCAATGCTCTTCTTTTTGCCTTATTCCTCTTGCATTTCTTTTTCTTGCCTTACTATCTTCATTTCATAGTGCATCCAAGGATCGATCTGCTCCTTAGGGTGATTCACTTAGATTCTTTGCTTCCTTAATAGTCTCTGTCTTGGAGTTCAATTTTGGAGGTAGGCATCTTAGAATCTTAGACACATTCTTATTCATATTTTTCTTCCCAGCGCTGATACATTGATATCTATAACCTAGTAAACATCTCAACAATAGATTCGTTATATTTCATTTTAAACATTTCATACTCATTAACAATAATTCTAACTTTAGGATCCTTGACTTGGTTAGTTCCAGTGGTAATCTCAAGCACCCTCCAAACTTCTTTAGTCGCTTTGCATTAGCTAATTCTATTGCATTGTTCTATCCATAGCACATGGAATATAAATGGCCTTGAATTTAGTGAGCCACATTTTCGAATCATTATACTCACTCGAGGTTTTGAGCTTGAACTCCATCAAATACTTTTGTAGGAAAAGTTTATCCAAGTAAAATTGTTTTCCAAACCTCCTTGTCAAGAGATTGCAAATACCAAATCATTTTATTTTTCCAAAATTTATAATCGGATCCGACAAGAAAGAGGGTCTATTGATGAAACTTTCGACTTAGAGAAAAAGGCATTACTGATGTTGATGCTAGTCATTTTCTTCTTAAGATGGTTAAGTTTTTTGAAAACGGTATGCCTTGCTGCGATACCAATTGAAAGTAAAATAGAACTGAAAATGAATTAGCAGGGGGGGGTGGAGGAGGATGGAGTGGTTATCTTTAAAACATTTTTTCAAGTCAACAATATATTCACAAATTTAACTTCAAGAGCATAGGATAAGAAGGTAGTGAGTAGAGAATGCAAACTCCCGGGTTTAAGGTGGTTGGCACACTGTGCCTATATAATTCTCCTGACCTTGGATCAGGTAGGGGTTCCACGTAGTTTCAAGCTCCAAAGCAGGCTTCTCTTTCTAGTTTCCAATGGGCCCTTCTGTACCTTCAAGCTATACATACATGAAGCTTTCACTCCTAAGCACAATGAGACACTTTCTCTAAGCTCAGATTGATCAAATACAACTCAAGCTAGGATGAAAGCAAAGGTCCACTCTAGGATAATACCAAATGAAAATTGAATCTTGGCAAAGGAAATGAGATTGAGAATTAATGAGCAAAGAGGAAGCAGTTAGGAGCTTTAATGCAATGTATCTCATAGCATAAATGATCTGACTTGAGAATTTATATGGTGAAATCGGGTGTGTCTGGCATGGCTTGGCTAATTGGACGGTTCCATTAATAAACTACTCATTATGCATTTAATGCACTGCAGGTGACCGTTGAGATGATCGTTTACTCAACTGGTTGACCAACCGATCAACCGTTTGCTCTACCAGTTCATAAAAAAGAAAAACAATCCTTTTTGGACCTAAGCGATCAACATTACACTCTCGACCAGTACAGCAGTCAGCCAGTTATTTCCTTGAGGTCAAGCGGACGGCCAGATGGACCCAATCGGTGTGGAATTAACCTGAACAACGCTCAACCAATTGTTTGTTAGAAAAAAGTCATTTTTGGTATGTTTTAACTCATTTTCGCTTCAAATCAATTCCAAACCTTAGATAACCCTTTTAAGCACATTTTAAACTCCAAATAACTAAGGTTTAAAGATTAAACATGAGTTTTATAATATTTAATCAATTTAAAGTCAAAATAAGTTAAAATTACAAAGTTTGCAAAGAGTATCGAAAATGCCCTTGAAAATGTCACTTTAGGCTCTTTTCTTTCCGTCATTTCAATCAAATCAATTTCAAATCTTAGAAAACACTTTTGAATACATTTTAAACTTTAATCTTTAGATTTGATGTTTAACTCAAGTTTACACTGCAAACAATATGCAATTCAAACAAAAAAACCGAGTTATGAAGAATATGTATGTAAGAGATGATATGTCTTAAAGTACACCAATGCATTCACCTTATAGAGACATCCTAAACTTGAAAGATCCTTATGTAAGTTCTTGAGTTTGAAGTCTTGGTTACTTGTCTTCTTGGACTTGAATTCTTGGTTCTTTGATTTAGAATGAACTTGACTTAGAAACGATCAAATACACCATTTATCGTCTTAAGCCCAGAATATCTTCATTTGGCCAACGATCAATTTCAGCTTCCTCCTTCAACTCAATGTTAATCATTAATAACCAACCTTGGTTTATAATCGTGAAACACCGATTATAAGCAATAGATAGTCAAGAGGGCATTAGTTTTGGTTTCTAAACTTGGAAAAAGGCAACATACATGAAACTTTGCCATATATTGACACGCTGAACGAAGATCTGGAGTTTCATTTATTGAATCTACATGTTTTTAACACACTTGACTCAAAATTCTAGAAGGATGACCAAGCCTTTATGCTACATATTAGATTACTAGAAAAAACAGTCTGTGGTATTACAAGACTTATTAGGAGAAGAGCTGTGAACAAACTTGTTAGAGACCGAGACAAAAAGTCTTGAAGCTTTTCTGCCTTGGTAAGCAGTAGCAGGTTGAGGTTCAATCAGCAAGTATAGGCCATCTCTAGGTCTCCCTCGCAGCAACACATTCTTTATGGTTTGTCGCTGCCAAGCAAAGTCAGTGAAACTTTATAAAAATATGATTATCAGCAGAAAGTTATGAGATGTTGATTAAGTTCTTGGTTATTTTTGGCACTCTTGAGAATATTTTTGAGATAGAGATTTTGAATGAGATATTGGCAAGTATGAGTGACCTATGTGTGTAATGTGACTCTTTTGTTTCCAACCATCAATTTACTTGTCCCTTCATATGGTCTTTTCAGGCTCAGTTAATTTATCTCAGCTGTGACTGATTTGTAGTACCACTGTCAGCATATCAACTTGGATCCAGCATAATTGGTGTGGCTTGTATAGCTGCTGCTTTGTTGCTAGAATAGTTTTGGTGTAGCCATGTAAGTTGATGTATGGCCAGTGTTGTTGAGAGATGATGCAGGCTGAAAACTCTCATCCATCCTATGCAAACAAGAGAGTACATGTGTGACCCTACTTCCTAAATTTGACAAGTAGGCTTACAGTACCATTGTTCCTGCCAAAAAAAATCTTCCGTTCCTTCCTCTTCCTCGGCCTCTAAAGTTGAGGTTTCCTCTTCCACGACCATAATTTCCTCCATTGTTATTAAAAATGAGGTTGGCAGATAAAGGCTGTGAATCTGAATTGGTGGAATACAGATGCTCAATTCTACTTTCTTGATTTAATAGTAGAGCATGAATTTCCTTCATAGAGAGGTGATCAACGCTGTTTCTAGTGGTAATGCTGCATATAATTGGATCATACTCTAATCCTAGTCCTGCCAAAATCTGAAGGACTAAGGTGGTGTTTATTTTTTTTACTTAATGCTGAATATAACTATTTTTTAGTTTAATGTTGAATAGTACTTAATGACATTAAGTATTAAGTTATTTGTTTGTTAACATTAGGTAGTGAGTAGGGATGACAATGGGACATGTTATTTCGGGTTTTCTTCACTTCTTGTCTGATAGGGTTTGAAAAATAAAACTATAGTACATGAGGCCTAGAAAGGAACTTGACCAGTCGAAGCACGAAGGCCCGCTAGTTGAATCCCAAAGGAGGAGCTTGCGTGAAGCACTCGGGCCTTTCTAAAACCAACACTCCATCTTTTGGGGGCCCGGCCCGGAAAATGTCGATACATTTGGGCCCAAAGGCCAATTATGGTAAGTCTCCCAAAGGGATGGGAAACAGAATAAACCCCAATAATATATTATTAAAATCACCAAATCATCAATAAGGAAGGAAGGTATCACCAGTAAACTACTCTTCTATATCTGTACGAATCGGATATGGACTATAATAAGAAATATCCCATCAATGGGAATGACTCTAATCACCATCATTTGGTTGAACATCTACTATAAATACATGGCCCTTACACAGTGACAGAAGAATGCCCTTTTTACATTCTTAGGCAGCATCTTCGTATCTGTGACTTTCAGCCTTTAAGCGATCTGCTTTTTTTCTCTTAGAAGCGACAGCCGGAGCGGCCACGGGCGACCACCATGACCCCCTTCTTCCTTGTTTTGCGAGAGGGTGCTACATCAGGCTGGATCTAGCGGTCTGCGGCGATCCTACCTGGCCAGGCAGATCAGGGCCTTTGCATCGGCCCTGAACAATGAAGGTCCCGACCGCGACCCCGCGCCGCCATCCCGATTCGGTTGAAAAAGGCATCATCGGTCTCTAAAGCGGTATCTTTTCTGCTTAGAAAGCGACTTAGGCATCGGGCGACGCGAACCCGCGACCTCGCCGACTAACCGCTTGCTTTTGCGGAAGTAGTGCTACATCGAGCAGGTAGATCCAGCGGTGCGGCGATCTACCGGGCGATCCAACCTTTGCATCGACCCACAAACAATCAGGTCCAACCCGCCGACCCCGCCAACAGATTGCGTTGAAAAAGGCATCATCGGTGGCGTAGGTCGTGGGCAACAGTTCCTTTATAAATATAGCGATTTCGATTCTGATGGTATCGACTCGGAACCTGGCGGGAAGCGATCCCCAGGATAGATCGCCCGGGGGACGGACAGCGAGCTGCAGGACAGTAGAAACGTCTGGCCATCGGCAGAGTGGAAGCACTCGCCTGCGTCGATCAACGTGAAGTTAAGAACAACACTGGGGCGGATGCAGCATACGGGGATGCAGCGAGGGCGGAAGGTCTGCATTCCCCCATGAGGAAGCGGCCACGGTCACAACGATGAGATGACAAGCGAAGCGAAGCGAGTCAGCGAGCCGGGGCATGGACCCTGTTGGCCCTGCGGAAGAGGGAAGCGGGCAATGCTTTGGAGGGCATCAATCGAAGCAGCTACAGTCGCGCGAAGCCGAGGCCGGAGAGCGTCATGGGAGCGGAGGTTTAGGAGTCTTGACAGAGCTCGGTATGTGTGAAGGAGGTGGTTAAGGACGCCCCAGTTCCATGGACACCATGGTACAGCAAACTGAATCACCCTTCACCGCCGAGGTGCTACGCTACCCCCTTCCAGCGAGAAATTCAGAATGCCACAAGTGGAAGCAGTGGTGGAATCAAAGATCCGTCGGCCACCTCAATCACTTGCAAAAAATCAAATGGAGTTATGGATGTCGGGACCACGTGCGATGCGGGCTTTTCAGCTACCACACTAAAAGGCCAGGCCTTGCTACGGTTAATAAATTCCACGCTGTGATCTCTCATTCGGAGGAACTATCCATTAGTTAAGTCTCCCACTTCATCGAGACCGGGACGTCTGAAGCAGTTACAATATTGACAAGTGTGAGGCTCAAGGAAAGTACGAAGTCCAGCCGTGCAAGGTGTGTGTGGGTCCTTGAGATGAAATATGCAAGATCAGAAAATTCGCAATCTTGCTTTCATTGTTGGGTTAGGAGTGCGGTCAGAAGGATCGATGTTTCACGTCTCGAAGACCCTCAGCTTAAGCATGGCGGTGCTTGCATGACGAAAGTATATAAAGCGTGAAGCCTCATATCGAAGGAGGCTCATCACGATGAAGAGAAGAGTGGTGCGGACAAGCGGCGAGGATGAAGCCCCGAATGACAAAGTGTTCGGGGAAACATCCCCCGAAAAGAAAGATGAGGAAGCGATCCCCAAAGGCGTGAAACCTCGGTCCGTGCGGGTCCATAGCAATTCAAAGAGCGGCGGCGTTATTCGCCTCGGCGGTTCACTCCCCTAAATTTTCGGTATCGAGTCTGTGAAATCTGAAAGCGACAGTTTACGAGGTGGTAACTCAAATGAAATGAATCTTGAGGATCTGCTGAATGTGCGGTCCGCAGGGACTATGGACATCGCACGGACAACTGTATACATCTAAAGAGAGAAATAGAGTACTTAATACGGCGCGGATACCTCCGGCGTTTCATATCTCAGAGGGTCAGGCCCGATCGGGCGAGTGGGCAGGCTGACTTCGACAAGCGAAGCCTGGGGAACTGGCGACTCGGCTGGCTTGACCCCTTGGAGAAATCCACGTGATCGGGAGGATTCGCGGGAGGAGGGAGAGTCTGGTTCTTCGGAGAGGCCCGTTTGCGGCAGGGACAACGGAAGAGGGGAAATACAAGCGTGTGGCTATGCGACTCGTCGTCCATCATTCTCGACCTTCCGGATGCGGAGGATCTGACACCCTATGGCGACCCTTTGGTAGTTCGCGCAATTGTAGCCAATAAAAGCGGTTCATGGGTTCCAATTGACAGGATTCTGCGACATCATCTTGATGTCAGCCTTTGATAAAATGGGCATTGGGAGAAAAGCGGAGCCGTCAACACACATCTGGCCCGAGTTTTTGCGGGAAAGGTGTTACCTTTGGGCTCGATCATTTGGTGCTCACTGGGAGAGCCCCTTGACGGCGATATGATGAGATTTCTCATTGTAGACGCCCCATCGGCCTATAACATGTTGTTAGGCAGACCCTCTCTTAGCATGACCAAAGCCATCCCTCGCATACCACATGATAATCAAATTCCGATATACAGGTGGGATGGTCAGAGATCAGCGGGTAGCCGAGGGGAATGCACGACCTCGTGAAGCCGAAGCGGTCGGCAACGTGGATGTGGACGAGCTTGACATCGCGAGGTGCTCACCACGGCAGAGCCCTCGAGAAGAGCTAGACGCGATATCATTTGGATGGCGTCCGGAACATCTTGCCTATATCGGCTCCAAGCTAGCGGAAGACCTCAAAAGCCTCCTTACTCAGTTTTTGAGACATAACAGAGACGTCTTTGCATGGAAGCAGGCAGATATGGGAGGAATTGACCCTACAGTAATCACTCATAGGCTGAACACCAGCCCGTCTTTTAGAAATCCCAGTCAAGCAAAAGCGAAGGGCCCCCGGCGAGCGAAGGCAAGCCATCGACGAGGAGGTCGGCAAACTCCTCGGGCAGAACAAAATCAGAGTCGAATATCACGAGTGGTTGGCTAACGTGTACTAGTCAAAAAAAAGCAAAATGGAAAGTGCGCGAGCTCTGTATCGACTTCACGAGAACATAAATGAGCGTGCGAGGGACGGCTTCCCTTTGCAGAGGATCGGCCTCATCGTGGACGCTACGACGAGCCATGAACTCTCTGTTCATGGGCCTTCTCGGCCACAACCCGGTCGGCCTTGGACCCGGAGAAGACCAAGAAAAGACCTAATTCATCACAACACAAGGAACCTATTGTTATCGCGTGATGCCATTCGGACTCAAGAATGCAAAAGCCACCTATCAGAGGTTAGTGAACCGAGATGTTCGGAAGCGAATGGAAAGCGCAATGATGGAGGTATACATAGGCGACATCTTGGTAAAATCCACCCGGCCAGACCTTCACATGTTGTCTCAGAAGCGTTTCAAATCTAGGATTCTATTATGAAGCTAAATCCGACCAAGTGTGCCTTGACGTGTCGTGGAAAATTCACCGGGTTTCATAGTAAACCAGGAATTGAAATGACGAACAAGACAAAGTGAGTTGCTGTTTATGGAGTCACCTTACGAGTATAAAGGAAGTGCGGCCTTGAGGAAGGATACGACTTTAAAAGCTAGGTTCGTATCGAGCAAGTGATAAAGTCTGACCTTTCTTAAGTCGAAAGAGGCCTTCCGTTATCTGAAAGTGTGAAGAAGCATTGACATTAAAAACATACACAGGTTCTCCACCCGTTCTGGCAGATCCTATTGGAAGGGAACTCCTCACTCTATGCCCAATGTATCAGGACTTCTCAAGCGGCGCAGTACTGTAGAACAAGCGGTCTGACACGGGTTACTATTGTAGCCGAGCTGCGAGAGGAGCGGAGGAGAGGAGTACCGAAGGAAAAATTATGCGTGTGCTTACTTGACACCGGAAGCTCCGCCCACATTTCCGAGGCTCATACCATAGAAGTCCCAGCGGAATAACTAGATGAAGCAAGTATTGCACAAACCCGGGAAGTCTCAGGAAGGGCGATGGGTGGGCCGTAGAGGCGAAAGCGAGTTCGATATCAAATCTGGCCAGCTGCGATAAAAGGACGGTGCTGCGACCTTCGTCATGGAATTCACCCCACGACATAACTTGCTCGGACCACTCACGAAAGACGACCTCCCAATTTGGAAACTACGTAGATGGGCCTGGAAGTACGAGGCGGGGCCGGGTCTTATCTAACTTCCCGGAAGGAATGGGCAGTGAGTGCGCTTTTTCGGATTTGGGTTTCATACTTCGACAACGAGTAGAGTATGGGGCGAGTCGTAAGCGGGCCTCAACCTCGCGCCCATTCGTGTAAACGTCGACCTGACTAGAGGTCTGATGACTCCAATTGGTCGGACAAAATAGAAGAGAAGATATACGAGGCCAAAAGTGGAAGGATGGAACACCATAAGGTTGGTGACATATGTAAAATCATTCGTGTTGGTTCGAATTCGAAGCATGTCCAGAGACGAAGAACTCCGTAGATGCCTTGGCAAAACTAGCCACGACTCACGGGAAGACCTCGCGGTCGACATATGTGAATACGGCGGAACCTGTCGATCTCTATGGCGAGGTGGTTGCCGGTCGGTCAGGCACCGACCTGGAGCCCGTATGGGATTATATTATAGGCGAAGCCTGCAGACACGACCAGGCGGCTAAAATAAGGCGAGATGCGCCGGTTTACCGATCACAAGGAAGCCTCCGCAGTTCTTGACCATCTTTCGCCGTGCATCGCGGGGAGAAGACACGATGCGTCTTTGAGGAAGAAGTACGAGGGCGTATCTGGGGAATCATATCGGGCTCGGCGTGCGGGGAAAAGTCTTGAGGCGCGAGGGTACTGCGGCTGCAATGCTGAATGCGGCCAGGCCTGGTCAAGAAATGCGAGAATGCAGTAGGGACCTGAGCAAGATCTCGCACACTCCCTTCGAGCCATAACGTCCGATCCGCGGAGGCCCTAATAGCCAGCGGTGGGGTTTTGAAAGCATGCAAGGACCCACCTTTTATTGGTAAGGTGAGTCTGAATTCATAATCGTCAGCGATGGATTACTTCACTAAGTGGGGCGACGGAGCCTTAGCCACAATTACGGAGCGAGAGATACACAATTTTGTGTGGCGAGCCATCATATCTGGGGTTTGGTATTCCAGAGCCGGTATCAAGCAGCGGAAAACCGGTTCGACAGCGCGGAATTCGAGAGATTTACGTGTAGGGCTCGAATCAAAAATTATTACTCATCTCAGCTGCAGCGATCAAGCGACGGACCGAAGTCTCTATCTCGGGAACCCTTAAAGCCGCCTTGAAGACCAAATTGGAAGACCTTAAAAGGAAGCTGGGTAGGAATACCTCCCGAGGTATATGGGCCTCTGGGACGACACAGTCAGCAACGAGGAAACCCCATTTGCTAGCTTTTGGCAGACCGATAGCCCCAGTTGGTCGGAATAAAGTCTCCTAGAATCGAGTTAACATCAGTGGAACACAATGGCCAAGAAACTGTTAAAACTTAGATCTCTTAGATGAAAAGCGAGCAAGTCTAAAAGCGCCTGAGAGGGTATCAAGGAAGACGAGGTACTCTGATAAAAAGTCAAACCTAGAAGCTACATCTTCAGGTGATTTAGTCTTAAAGAAACTCACATTGACAGGAAGGGCAGGTGCATGGGCGGGCTAGCTGCGAAGGTCCCCACATCGTATCTCGGTCGTCGAGTAGGGCAATTATGAGCTCAGAGACGAGAGGAAGGAAAAATCTTCTGACATACATGAACACAGAACATCTTAAGCGTTTCACCAGTGTATCGGTTTGTAATGTTAAATAAAGCCTTATCGATTCTTATGTGACAAGTGGCGTTCATTGATTATTTAGTTGGGGCATCTCAACGTTGAATATGTAAGATCTGAGAAAAGACATAATGAGAAAAGTTCATATACAAGTATCTTTATTCAGTCGGATTACATTCGATTACATGTCTTGATTACAATCGAGTACAAACGGCTCCCTCGATAAAAGGAAGGGCAAGGAGAAAAGACGAGATGAAAAGAAAAGAGGAGAAGAGGAAAAAGGGAGAGAAAAGAAAGGAGAAGAAGAAAAGATGAAAAGAAGGAGAAGGAGAAGAAAGAGAAGAAAAAGGAACATAAAGCCGAGAGAGAGAAGCGTACGAGATGCACCAGCCCTCTCCCGAGATGCATTCCACCCCAGCACGAGAAGCTAGGGAATAACATGACTCCATAAAGGGGAGACTGGGGAAGAACACATAACTCCACAAGCGAAGCGGGAGCGGGACAGCTTTAGGATCTCGGTAGATCCCGAGTGAAGAGCCCTTGAGCTTCGACACTTCATCTCACACAGGACTCTCGATCACGTACCACAAAAGCCCAGAAATTCAAAATGTAAACTCTTTAGCTATGAAGCCACCATTTATAAGAAGATCAAAGCCCGGGAAACATGCGGCGTCACGTCTCCATCAATCGGCATTAAAGGCGTTCGCACCTTTTCCAAGAAAATCGAGAGAGGGTGAATGGCCGCCCAGCAAAGAGCTGCGGCGGTTCACATGGATAGGCTCTGCCAGTATGCGTAATGTGAGTATCTACTGCACGCACGAGGTCCGGCCTCGGGAGTTAGACATTTCGGGCTACATTGCCTCGGGTTTGGAGCAGCTACTCGTCACGAACGCCGCGTGGCGACTCATCTACTCTGTAGCGAGTACGCGCCTCGGGAGGTGGGTGGCTCGGCTACATTGCCGCTCGGCTGGGCGCTGCTCGGTTGGAACGCCACCATTGGCCAGGCTCCTCTACCTGCACGAGGCCCGCCTCAAAGTTAAACTTGACTCAGGCTACATTGCCACTCGGTGGGCAGCCACTGTTTGGGCAGCCCATAGGTGTGAGGAGCCAAATCTACTCTGCACGGTACGGCGCCTCGGGGATTAGACAGCTCGGTACACGTGCCACTAATTTGGGCCGCCGCTCATTTGGGCAGCCACTCGAGTGGAGCAGCCACCATTGACGAGCTCATCTACTCCGCCTGGGGCCCTGTTGCCTCGGGAGTTAGACCCCGACTCGGGCTACATTGCCACTTGGGTGGAGCATACCATTGTGGGCGCTCATCTACTCTGCCACCGAGCCACGCCTCGAGAGTCGAACCAGAGTCGACCAGCCAAAGTTACATCAAGCACTCTACTGAACGCCACCATCGACTTTAGCCCATCTACTCGCACAGCCACGCCGTCAGGAGTCAGCACCAGCCAGCTACATCACCGCCTACCGAACGCCCACCATCGACGGTACCATCTACTCGCACAGCCACGTTGCCTCGTGAGTCGACCCACCAAAGCCACATCACTATTTCCGCTGGGACCGCCACCAAGGCCACACAAGAAATTTCGCAGCGCTCACTCGACGAGCTCATCTACTCAGATAGTCACGCGCCTAAGGAGCCATCTCAATCTTACTAACCAACAACTGAGTCTACTATTTAACGAATAGCTCATCAATCGTCGCAGATCGACTCTTAATTGAGCCCAATATTTCACATGGACAGTTCCTTCAATGCTCGCATCACGGCCTTCCCAAAGATTTCACGGACGAGTTCCGCCCCAACCCGCCCTCGCATCGACAGCCTTTCCCAAAGATTTCACATGGATCGAGCTCACGAACTGCTCGTGATTGACAGCTCTTCCCAAAGATTTCACCCGACGAGTTCTCACTTTAATCGCTTTTGCACTGGACGAGCTTCCTCCCTAGTGGTTCGACCTCACCAAGTTCACATGGATCAGCCCACTAAAGATACATAGCCGACAAATTAAAGAAGTCGAGACACTCCGTAACTCAGCCAACAGAGTCCACCAACTCAAATTGACGAGCCTCAACTATCTCCGCCGCTCGCCGCCCAAATTCTAAGGAACTGTCTAACCGCAGCCGCCCGATGGAGGTGAGCCGCCCAAGATGACGAGCCCCGCCTATACAAGCCGAGAGCGCCTAGAATCTGGGCTAAACAGACAAATTAACCCACTAAGCCTCAATGACTCAACATGAGCTTAATCGCTTCAACTTAGACCCTCACCCTAGGCCGTATAACTACGAAGAAAGTTTAAAATACTACTTGAGAACGTTGTGACGATAAATAATGAATATTTATTAAAAGGAGAGCTACATATGTCTCGGGCCCCAAGCCCGACAAAAAGAAGCAAGTATACATAGAAGAAAAATATAAAAGTCGATATCAGGAGGACATAAATGAATACATAAACCTAGGCGTCAGCAGGAGGAGCAGACGATGAAGAGGGGGAATGGGCTTCAGCTAGAGTATCCTGCTTCGAGGAATACCCGCAGAGAGTGACTCCTCCGCATCCTTCACTGGGAGATCGGGTCAAGTCCAAATCAAGTTGACGTTAATCTGGCCTTCACAAAAGCGAGCCACCCAGAGGCCCATCAGGCACCGGGGCTCGGGTCCCCTCAATCCGCTAATAACATCATCCTCCGAAAGCAACCAAGGATATCTGCTGGTGAAGATCCCCGCGCAATTCGCGACACTCTTCATTCAGCCGTCTACCGAATCTTTACACCGAAGCTCACGACGAGTCGCGCCTACAGCCGCCCCTAGTCACTGAGGCCTCGCCACGAGCGCCGCCCCGCGCTTACTTTATCACACGACGCATCGCACGCAGACGCACCCTTTTGAGACTCCCCGCAACTCGCCCCGGATGCGACAGCCCATCCCTAACCGTCCAAGGCCTGCACTCTGAGGATCGCAGCCTCATCCCGGGTCTCGACCGACCACTCAACAAGAACTCCTGAGCTCACCCCGAACCTCTCGAAGCTCGCCTTCAACCGCCGCCAAGCTATTTCGAACTTCATCCTCTCTACTTTCCGCCCAGGCACGAGCCAACGCAGATGCTTGGGACGGATGGTCCCTCCACGCCTTTCAATCATACGCGCCCGCTTCGCAGCCTAGCCCGCCGAAGAAAAGAGGCCGCCGCCTTATAACCGGCGATTTACATGCTCTCGCTTATTCGCCTTATCTCGCTGCACTTTCAAATGAATGGCTACCGCATCAAACATGAAGTTAACATCCAACACCTGGATCAACCCGAAATGCACACTCATCGATACGAACCACCGAGGCAACCCCTCAAGGGATGTGCAGCCAGAGCCTCATCAACGAGCGCCGCTCACCTCCCAAGGTCAACTTGGCTGACGGAAGATCGTGACTGCCATGAAGCCCGCGATTTAAGAGTAAAGAGTCCTCATCTTCGCCAACTTTGATTCCTAATTTTTCTCTTCACCTTCCACCCTTCGAGGAGGTGGCCTAGCATTCTAAGGCTGATTCCGTGATGGTAATGTGCATGTCCGCCTAATCCGCCTGCCCGACCACCTCCATCCGAGATTTTTCGCCTTACGCAGTTTAGAAGGCTGCGAGAGCCTCGTGACCATAGGAGCTCCTACAAGTGCAATCGTGCCCATCCTGCCGAACAAGAGAGGAGCCGAGACCCGCCCAATCTCTCGAACCTTGACCGAAACCTACGATCTTTTCTCATCGAGCCTGATTTTTTCCATTTCGCACTCCGGGGCTTCCGAGACAAAGGCTCTTAACTGACTAAACTCTCTCCCTAGCTGGAGGCTACGGTAGTCTAATCCGAGAAATTCCCATGGTGGAAGGAGGCAAGGGCCTCGAAGCAGTAGAACGTGCAGACCTCAATTTCGACGGGCCAGGAATGTCCGATTTTATCAGCTCCGCATAAGGACGAGCAGGACATTCCGCCAACGTCAAAGCTACAACTTTATCTTCAGCATTAAGATCAAGTCGAGCACCTGAGAAGCATGAGAATAATGCAAAGTCAGAAATATTCAACAACCTTCATGAATGCAAAGTTGGCTAACTGGTAACAGAGCAAACACTCACGAAGATTATCAGGTGGTCCAAGCCACCCCGAACGCCTGCAGTATCATCCCCTGCCTAAGGATCATATTCCCAGTGCGACCACTAACAAAGAAATAACGTCCCTTCCACGACCGATGTAAGCATGAAGATAAGTGATCACTGGGGAGAGCCCAGAGCGCCTCGAAATAAATGAAGCTCCCCTAGCCTCCTCGGGGCTAAAAAGATAGAGGAGCAGAGTAACACTGTGACGCCAAGCCCCTGGGTCCCTAAAAAGGCCAATAGGGTCACCAAAATGCCCCAACCGGTCGGGAGCGTCAAGGATAAACGTTGAAATGTCGCAACCTCTTTCATAAAGGGATGCAAAAGTGGAAAACGAAGACCATGTCAAAGGCGACCTCAAAGAAACACATACCATCCCAAAGTAACGAGGCTATAAAAGTCAAGACGCCGTGAGTCCATACTCTGACGCTGTGGGGGAGGTCGATAACGTTCAATAAAGGTTTATTTTCCCTTTATCCTTATCCAAGGGAAGAGGAGGCGCCCCAACATCATGGGTTCAACCACTACTCGAACGGCCGAGCATCCCTAACTCCGCCCAACCTATAAACAACTCGAAGAGTCATCGCCACGTAAAGAAGAAGAGCCAATTCCACCCATAATCAAAGCGAACAAAGAAAACTTAAAACCCAATCAATTTAACCCTAAGGCCTCTGTCGCACTACCGAAGAAAAACCAAAAGGTAGAGACGCAGCTGATCCCGTGAATAAGACTAAGAAGCTACCCCCAGAAGAATGCCAGAAAAAGACTCTACACAAAAAGGGTCAGACTGAGAACTCTGAGCCAATAAAGTACGAGATCGCGGAAGAGGTTGGAGGACCAGAGAAGCACAGGACAGAGGAGGTCTGCGAAAGAAACTGAAAGAAACAAGAGGAGGTAGGGGAAACAAGCGCGAAAACCCAAGAGTCATCATTATCACAAGACAAATGACGACGACTCAAGCCTCCCAACTAATCCAAATGGCATTACACGCTAAGTTTACACCCGATAATGGTAAACGCATGTTCTCGCCCCACGTATTACTCGCACAGCCGGGAGGCAACCCCACAGGGTTTGGAAAAATAAGGCCTCGCAAGCCCACACATCAAGCCCAAGAAAGAGGCCAAACAATAAGCACGAAGGCCCGCTACCAACCCAAAGGAGGAGTCACCAACGAGGCACTCAAAGCCTTCTAAACCAACACTCCAATTTTTCGGGGGCCGTACTTCGTACAGTACTGTCCAACCCAATAAATTCAGCAATAATTATAGGTCTCCCAAAGGGATGGGAAATGTATCAAACCCCAATAATATATTATTATGAAAATCCCACCAAATCTCATCAATACAAGGAAGCATCTATCTAAGTAAACTACTCTTCTATATCCCGCACCAAATCTATATGACTATTATAAGAAATATCACATCCACTGGAATGACTCCTAATCACCATCCAACCTGGCTGAACATTCACTATAAATACACTACCACCCCAAATGCTGAAAGGTACACACACATTCTGGGACGCATACCAGATGTACACTTCGCCTCTACAGCCTCTTTCTCTTAGAAAGAAACCCACTTAGCACTGAGCGCCATCTCCGCACGCCGACCCCCCTTCTTCCTTGTTTTTGCAAAAGAGTGCTACATTCAGAGCCCGCAGATCAATCCAAGGCTGATCCTACTCACTCAACGATCCAGACATCGCATCCCAAATTCCCCACAAAATGAACCGGTCCAAATTCAATGACCCCCACACGCTCCAAATTCCCGCTCCATTAAAAGCAAGATCATCGGGCCTCTAAGGGGCCTCTTTTTTCTCTTAGAAAGAAAACCGACTTAGGCACTGAGTGGCCACGGCACCCTCGCCGACCCTCTTCCTCGCTTTTGCAGGAGTGCTGCATCCGCAGCCCAAGAGATGCTGGCATACGATCCCACCAAACAAATTTCGTACGATCCAGACACCTGCATCCCAAATTTCATTGAAATTGTCCCGTGTCCAAATTTAGCTTAATTTCACACGCCCAAATTCTAGCCTAGCTTGAAAAGGCATCATCACTGTCCTTAATGAAATGAGTTTAGTTTAACCGTAATCTGGTTTTCAACGGGTTTGACTTTATTTTCTCAAACTCGAGACAGGTTTGGGGCGGCTTTGGGTATTGTTATTCCTGTCCCGACCCGATTATATTTTTAAAATATTTTTTGATTATTTTATTTTATACTTTAATATAAATAATTATTATATTATAATGTTTTTAATAAATAATTTATAAAAATTCATAATATTTTTATTTTTATGAGACATATTAATTTTAATATAATAAAAAAAATTAAAAGTAAAATGTAAACGGAACGGGTTTGGGAATCTTCCCATCCCCGCCAACCCGCTCCGCCTCGTCCCGTTTAATTTTTGAACTGGGATGTTTGGAAATTAAAATAAACTAGTTTCAAATGATGGAACTGCCTTGCCTTGAACCACCCCCGATTGTCATCCTTAGTAGTGAGTGTTGTTAGCCCTTCTCCTTGTTAGGCAATATAGGAGTTTTTCTTGCTTTGATGGAAGATGACTTTTTCTTTATAGAAAAAGTTAAATATTTTTATATTTTCTATTCATAACTTTTTTTAGAAATTTCAGTAATAAGTTGTGAAATTTTTTAAAAACAAACAACCCCTAAGTCTTTTTCACTGATATGACCTCCAGCCATTGCAGAGTGATTTGCAATGCTTTCCATTTTAGCAAGGTAATCACTCATTGTCATAGATAATTTCCTAAAGGCAATTGCATCTTGATTTTGTAATACCCATAATTTTCTAACAAAAAAAAAAAGGGGGTTTTTTTTGCAATTTTTAAAAGATGAATGGGCTTTGGGGAAAATGTAAGATTTGTCTTAATATAAAAAGGGTTCTCCAACTCATATGTCTCATTCTTAATTTCATTTTTCTAAAGAGAGAGAGGAAGAGAAAGTGAGAGAAAGGAGGAGAAAGTGAGAGAAAGGAGTTAGGGTTTCAAAAGTTAAGAGATTTCAAGCCTCAAAAACTTCAATCCCAAGTAAGTATTTCTTTTCCTTTTTGATTTTTGGTAGTTAGGGTTTTAAAAAGTCTAGATTTGAAACCCTATAAATGATTGAAATGCATAGAATCAAGAATCTTGGTTTGGGTTTGATGTTTGATATATTTTGGTGAGTTTTTAAACTCTTAGAATCTTATATTTGAAAACTTAGGGTTTCCTAAACTTTTAAATATGTAACCCTCGAAATGTAAGAAATACATAGTATTGATAAATTTGTTTAGGAATTAGTATTCATGTTATGATTTCGTAATACCAATCTGGGATTTGAACCCTAAATGATTCCCTACAAGTTACAAATAATTATTTGCTCATAAGAGATTTGAGGATTTCAACCAAAAATCATTTTTATGGTAAAAATCTCTAATTTTTGGGGAATTTCAGAAATTGATAGATTTGGAAAATTGGTGATGTTAAGGCTTTTGGGAAAAGACCCTAATTTATTTGAAATTCTTAAGTTAAAGAGCCTTTGAGATTTTCGGTTTAAATATTTTGGATTCCTATAATAGAAAAAAAAATGAGATATAAAACCTATGAGTGCGAAGAAAATATTATTTTTATCTAATGAAATATTGTTCATACTATTCAAGTGATTTATGACTCTTTTGAGACTTCTTGGTTTTGATAATATCTTGGAATATCAAGTAAGGAAGATTAATACAACTTTTCTTATAAAACAAAATATTTTGCTAATATATGTGAATATGAGTTTTGAAAATTTCTAGTTATTTAATCAAATGCATGGATCAACGTGTTTTGTATGGAAAATGGATTTGAAAATGTTTACAGTAAATATTAAAAGTTATAGAGATATACTTTTGTATTTCGTGAAATTGGAAACACAGCTTAACATTTACCTGGTTTATATAAATTTCTCGGGTCCACAAGATAAACTTGACAACACGGCCCTTTCACCCGCATAAACTCGACAAATACTACCGCCAATACGATAAATTCGATAAATACGACCCATATCAATAAAGATAAACTCGACAAATACACCGGCCAACGGTATAAACTCAAAATACCCAATCACTGCAGATAAACTCGGGACAAATCCCGGCCCCACTAATGAGCTTATAAGAGCTGACAAACGCCTCTCGGTCAACGAGTTAAATGCATTACATTTTATTTGAAAGAAAGATGCTTTGAGAACCAAAAGTGTAAGTATTTTGGAATGACCCTTGTCAATGGGTTAGAATATTTAATATTTTATTTGAAACAAATCTTTTGAGAACCATGAGTATATGTGTTTTAAAATATCATGATTTGATTACTTATACTTAATTTGCTTAAAATGAAATATGCATTTAATACGTATTGAAATATATTTATATCTTATTTATTTCAGATTTCACAATTTTAATGAGATTTATGAGAAGTTAAAAATATTATATCTCCAATTTGTAAATTTAAAAAGTTTGATCCATGAAATTCTTGTATACATTCTTTTACTGAAGTTTTTGGCCAATTTATTGCCGATCATTTTCGCGCACCTTGCACTCCAACGGCAGTGATTTCGGGTAAAGCAGTATAAAAATCGGTAACTATTTTGAGTTGGTGTTTGTTGGAAAGACTTAAGATTGTTGGACTACTTTAATTATTTGAGATTGATTGTTTGCAAACTTTCATTTGAAGGATTTCATACTGCTAAAATGTTACGTTTTGAGAAAATTAGTTTCGAAAAATTTATCTTGATGTAAGATATTGGTTTAATGAAATTTTGTTATATTTTATAAGGTTTGATGTCATTAAGAGATTTTGCTTTAACGAAATTAGTTTAATTTTTCTTGTGAGCATATTCCGAACAACACGAGATCCATAAGCAGAAATTTGAATGTCATTTTTATATGGAGTTTTAGAGCCCTATTATATGTGAATGAATGCTAAGACCCTTGGTTCAAAGTTTGGGGTGTTATAGAGTAGCAGCAGTTTTGCCTTCGATTTTGATGACAACAGATGCTCTAACGTAACCGAGAGTTCATGCGAATTGGTGCATCGAACAACTTTACTTAAAATTTTGCTTGATAAAGATGAAAGTAACTAGCTCAGTAGCAACTGATCTTCTCTGTTCCATTGTTGATATTCAGGATTAAGGATTCTAACAGTATTTCCATCTTCATCATGAGATTCCAGAAATTCTATTGGTCGTGGCTTTGTGCCAAACAGGTAGCCTTCAATGCCATGACCTTTGGCTGCATGCAACACTTGCGATTTCCACAAGAGAAAATTGTCTTGATCAAGTTTAATTGAGAGTGTTGTGCTGAGAGTTGTCGTAAATGGAGAAGACATGTTTTTCTTCTACAATCGATTCAGATTTGATGTAGTAGAGTCCTCGTCTGATTGTGAATATTGTATTCTCTTACTTGAAGAGAAGCAATGGTGGTTCTGATACAATGTCGAGAAAAATTCTGTTTAGGAACTGAGAAAGAAAAGGTAGAATGGTAGAGAGAGAGAGAGAAATGGAGAATCAAACCTTTTTTTTTTCTGGAATCTCATTTTTCAGGCAAGGGTTGTAACTTGTAACCTTCTTTTTATACAAGAGAAAGGTACTATGTTTCTGGTGAAACAGATTTCTTGTTACAGCAAACAGATTCTAACTCCTCTGATTCACAACTTCTTGATGTGGACTGTGGAGGAAGCTTCTGAATTCTGGATGTTTGCTGAAGTGGTGGAAGCTTCTAGATGCTTGCTGCTAGTATATGGAAGACATTTAAGGCTGAAGCAGAGCAAGGAATTGTTCCGTTATCCTTCATATGGATTAGCTGTTAACTCACATTTCACTTTCATTTTAAAATAATATTAGATGCCTTCAAAATTTAAAGCAGGTCCCACTAATTATCTTAATTGAGCGATCCAAATTATCTTCGATTTAGCTGTTGGACAAGATAAGCTAAAATATATATATTTCTTGGAAATGAGTGTTGAAGGACTTAAATTCCAAAAAAAAAAAAAAAGTTCAGTTGTGACAATATGTAAACATCTACTTTCACTGAAAATAACTTTTTTGTTTTTAAATTCTGTTAATACCGGCGTGGAAGGGAAGACATCAATCAAGACAAAGGTAATTGAGTGAGCAGCAAAGCAAGCATCATCATTGATTATTCTGTTTTTATGTCTCCAAATTACAATGATGATTTTGAAACATCCACCTTCGTGGCCCAAAGCCCAATCAACTTTTCCTATCAGTATATATGATAAAGTCATACCCAGCTGTTTTTCTTTTTTTCTTTTTTACTTTCTTTAATCATTCCAAAATAATAACGCACAGTTCACATACCTTCAAGGGATTTCTTTGCTTCCCCTCGAAGACATGAAATTAAATCCTACTTTAACATTGATTGCATCAGAAAGCAATCTTGAAGTTGTCGATTAGAAACTATACTCTCAAGAGAGATTTATGCCGTCTTCTTCCATGGTGGGCCTTCTTTTTTTTCTTCTTTTGGCCTCCTAAGTGCCACAAAGTAGGCATTGATAAGTTGAATGGGAGAAGTTTCTAGAAGCCCCATTTTTCTTATTATAACTCTGTATTGCCTAGCCGCTTTATACGCACTCGACTAATTTACAACGATCACGAACAGATTCAACAAATAATCATTATAAGAACCTCAACGTTCTTCATACTAACTGAGTTATCCCCTTGACACTTGACAACCCAGTATTATTATTAATGTTTTGAGTTTGTTCAAATATTCCCTTACAACTTTAAAGCGTATCAATAAAATTAAAAAAACCTTATATTTATATAATGTTATAAACTTTCTTTCTTTATTCCATTCGAGGTATGGATAAATGTCTAATTGCATGTAACTATTTATTTTATTTAAAATACTTTTTTTTATATAAATATCAATAAAATAAATTTTAGTGGAGACAAGGCGACAAGATAATTCTTTACAACAAATGAAAAATAAAAAGTGGAGACAAGATGAGTGCGGCTTAGGCCCAATCAATGGCCCACCAGTGGCCCATATCGCTTACCTGGTTCAGCTCTTTATGACCTAACCGCGTGTGGTCAATTTTCAACTTTCAAGCCCGAAAACCAGCCAAGCCCAAAAAGAATGCATGAAATGAGAAGAAAATAAGAAAAAGAAAAAGTTTGGTTGGTTCCTTGATTTTGTGGGCCTACACAACATAAAGAAACCGTCCCTTGAGATGTTGGGCTTCGGTCGTGGCCCACACTTTCAAACCTCGGATCAACCAGAGCTCTGTCGGTGGATTTTTATTCACTTCAATGAAAGTGCATTAATAATTAAAATGAGATCATTATTGATGTAATTACGAAACCATAAAAAAGAAAAAAGAAAGATATATAAAGGAATAGAGTTTTGTTTCAAAATAATACATTTTTTTAAAATTATCAATTTAACACGTTTTTTTTTTAAATCCCTAAACTAGTATGTCTTAATCAAAATCATAGTTATTGATTATGGTTTTAATTTTTTTAAAGTTAAAATCTAGTTATTTACTATAAATTTAAGTTTGAAGTTAAAACTTTAGCTACCAGCTATTATTTTAAGTATATATTTAATATTGGGACAAAGCTCAAAGGAATACATGCATGTAAGTTATGTTTGGTAGGTGTAAATATCAAATTTAAAATTATTTTTATTAAATAAATAAAATCTCAAATTCGGTAAATTTTTAAAAATTCTTCAATGTTTTTTTTTTTAAGAGAAAAAAAAAAAGAATAAAGTGTTAGGGGTAAGAATGATAACTAACGTCCTAAGCTGGCCTAATAAAAACAATAGCCTAATTCTAATTTATGATTATGGAAACACTCACCATCTAACGCTCCAAAAGTCACCTGTCCCTCCTCATCCAAAACCATTTGCTTCCAATTTTGGCCCCTCTTTTTCTATCCATTTCTTTGACTTTTAACCTTCCTTGTTCCATTTGTCCTCAAATTCATAACACCTCTAAGTCTCAATTTATTGATATGTGACAAATGGCCAGCAAAAAACTATATCAAAAATAAATTTTCAATACCCAACTAGTTATTTTAGCCCTTCAGGTATAACGGAAAGGGGATGGGCTTATTGGAGACTTAAATTTGATTTTTTATAGGGATAAAATGTATAATGTAAAGTGAATAGATGTAAAATATATATATATATGATTATTTTTTTTTTAAATGTAATTTGTTTATTTTCTATTTAATTATTTAAATATGATATAGACATCAAAAATAATTTTATAGAAAGAAAATATGGAGAGAAGATGAAGACGTTATTTTGAGAGATTCCATAAGGAAATAATAAATAATGAGTTGATACTTGATAGTTCCGCACAAAAGAGGCTTTCCCCTTTCCTTATGGGGAGAGCCAGGCATATTCCTCCTATTCCTCTAAAACACCGACAATGGTTTTTTTTTTTTTTAAGATTGAAGCATCTTAATAAAAAGGAAAAAAAAAAAAAACCAGAGTTCTCCATGAATCTAAGATTTTTCGACTTTCATTGCTTCCAGAAAACTCATGCTTTATCTGGATATGATAATAGTATAATAATGTTATTAAATTGAAATATATGTATTAATCTTTGTATTGTAAAACACAAAAAAAACAAAACAAAACGTTTTTATGGGGAAACAAAAGACCACATTAACTCTTTCAAAAAAAAAAAAAAAAAAGACCACATTAACATTGGCTTTTGAGGTGGTTCACAAGTTAAAGGACATGTGGACTGTAGGAGAGGCTTCTCAGTTCTCTCTCAGACAAAGCCTTCCCCTTGTCCCCCTGGTTCTAAGCGGACTCCAAAAAGGAGGAAAAGGAAGAGCGGAAGCTCTTGCGGTGTGAAGGTGATGGTGACAGTAAAAGCGGGAAGCAGACCGCCATGGGTGGGTTTGGGAGCTGCTGTTTGGGTACAGATTGCATCCGGCAATGCCTACACCTTTCCTCTCTACTCCCATTCTCTCAAATCTGTTTTGGGTTTCAACCAGCGTCAGCTCACGATGCTCGGCGTTGCCAACGACATAGGCGAGAACGTCGGACTTCTGCCGGGGGTTGTCTGTAACAAGTTCCCTCCTTGGGTTGTTCTTTCGATTGGTGCTTTTGCCTGCTTCATTGGGTATGGTGTTCTTTGGCTTTCCTTGAGCCGTACCCTTCAGTTGCCTTATTGGTTGGTAAGTTCTCTTCTCTTTGTTTTTCCCCTAATTCCATTTTTATTTTATTTTTTTATTTCTTGATTTATTTTTTATTTTTTTGGGTACCCATTTGGCAGTCTGGTTATTAGGTGATGGATTCTTTTAGTGGGTTGTGGTAAAATCTTTATATAATTTAAGGATTGGAAAACTTTTTGGGTGCTTTGCAATATCTTTTTCTGGATTAGAGCTATCTCTGTGTAATTTTTTTGTTCTTCCTCTTCCTATTTAGTGCTGTTGATAGGATTGATGGAATTTGGTAAATTTGGAGTTGGTATGATCTTTGCTGATTGGAATTTTTTATGTATAGAGAAATTGTATGTTCAATTAATGTTTGATTAGAAGTGTCTTTATATGATTCGTAAGTTTGAGAAAAACTAGAAGTTGGTTTAAGAATGGGACTTTGATATTACCTTTACTACACACATCTGGGATGTCATTTACAGAGAGTGAATAGCAGTTCAGAAGGATCTTGAGGTTCCTCCATACAGGAGTGAGATCATAAGCTAAATGTCCACCTTTCTTATAGTTTCACTACTTAGAAATGAATATTGTTTCAAGTTATTAAGATGTCTGTATTAATCCATGTACCGACTTATGGGTAGTTATGACAATTAATTCAATTAAACATGATTTAGCCATTGAACACTCTGGAGCATCCTGCTTAGTGAGTTTGAATGGACCTTGCATTGTATGCAGTGCTTTTGTCGGTCAAGTGGATTCTGATTAGGCTGGGCACTTGGACTATAGCATGTCCAATACGAATAAAGGCCAAGTCTTTACACACTACAAAAGTAATTGGAATTCAACTTTACAGTTGCTGACTACTTTTTATCCTAAGCTTGTAAATTGGTTGGAATTGGAAGGATTAATTGGTTGATCAAGAGAATTGATTAAAATGAAATACCTTGTGATCTCTAAAGCGGGATGCATCTTTATCTATGGAAACACTTTCTGCGTTGGAGGACCAAGTCTAAGAATACTAGAATTTATTTCATTGCGAAATCTCACATGGGGGTTTTAAAAAGATTACCACGTGTCACAGCACAAAATCCTGCAATTATAATGGTGAATAGTGTCAATTTGGAAGTTTTGAAATTTTCTTGAATTTGATCAATGTCATGTACAGTTGACTGAATATCTTTCAGAAGATGGGAATTAAAAATGAGCATGTCCTTGTTGATGGCTTGGTTGCATTAGAGCCGAGTTGCACTACTGTGGTATGTCATCCTGTGCTTTACCTGAACAAACAGTGAGGATCCCTTCTTAAGATTTTAGTGTGGGCTAGCTATGTTTATAGCATACTCTTTGACTAGGTCAAGTTGGTTATCGATTTTTATGATGGATGAAGTTGATCAACATGAGGATGAAGATTAGTGTAAGCCTCAAGGAAGCTGTGTTATTTTGTAAGTAAACCTGAAGGGGACCTAGGGAGATACCTGCTATTTTCATTCCTCCTTTTTTCAAACCTGTAACCAACATTTACTTAGTATGCCTAATTATGAAATACAAAATGTCTTAAAAGTTATCTTAATTTATCGTCCTTTTATGAGTAACATCATGGATATGCAAATAGCCTCTATAAAAAGGCTAATAACAACAAGCTGGATATTCCTTGATTAATTTTACAAAAGGAAGTCCCCTTGACCTGACATATCAATCAGCAAAACTGGTTATAAACTCAGTTTTCTCAACCTGCAGTAGGTGGGTTGTGAAGGAAGAACACCAAGTTGTTACAAAAATACGGCATCGTCCCTTGAAAGGGATATTCATGTCAAGCATGCCTTGTATCTGAGTGCTTTAGTTTCTATTTCATGAATAATTGAATAGACGTGAATAGATGTTCTAACTATGTTGTGGAGAATCATCGTTTTGTTGAATGAAACTCATATTTTCCAGTAAGTTATATAAAGACAGGATTTAGTAACTCCTCTTTGCAAAAGTATATGAAGATCCAAGTTCATACATTTAAGTTTTGTAGCCAGGAATTCTCAATAAATGATACATACATTTTTTTTTATGGCATGGCAGTTATGGTTTGCACTTTGTGTTGCCACCAACAGTAGTGCTTGGTTGAGCACATCTGTGCTTGTGACCAACATGAGAAACTTCCCTCTTAGTCGGGGCACTGTGGCTGGCATTCTCAAAGGTTATGGGGGCCTCAGTGCTGCAGTATATACTGAAATTTACACCACAGCACTTCATAAATCCTCTTCCGAGCTCTTGATGTTTCTTGCCCTTGGTGTTCCAGTCATATGTTTCACTATGATGTACTTCATCAGGGCTTGTACCCCCAGCCTCCGGGAAGACTCTGCACAGCATGGCCATTTTCTTTTTACTCAAGCTGCCAGTGTTGTTCTCGGATCATATCTTCTCACAACTACAATAGTGAATGATATATTTTCTTTAGGTGCTCCAATTTCCTATGCTTTTCTTGTTGCAATGGTTTTTCTTCTCATGGCTCCACTTGCAATTCCTATTAAGATGACACTGAACCCCACGAATCGTAGCAAATCTGGGGTACTCAACCTACCAGTTGGGGCCTCAGAAACTACACTTCAGGGAGAGGAAAATGCTGGGAGAGAACAGAACTATTGCTGACACCATCTCTTCATCAACAGCAAGCCTGGGAAGTTTTCACAAGATTGACAGTGTGTCAGAGATAGATATGCTCCTTGCTGAGGGAGAGGGGGCAGTGAAGAAAAAGAGAAAACCCCGAAGAGGGGAAGATTTTAAGTTCACGGAAGCTTTAGTCAAGGTTGATTTCTGGCTTCTGTTCTTGGTTTACTTTGTTGGTGTGGGTTCAGGTGTAACTGTTCTCAATAACCTGGCCCAGATAGGGATTGCACAAGGCGTGCATAACACTACAATGTTGTTATCTCTCTTCAGTTTTTGTAATTTCTTGGGCCGTCTTGGTGGTGGTACTGTTTCTGAACATTTTCTCAGGTATGTGCTAGTTCTTCTTGATTAAGATGCACTATGCAGGTAATTGAATTGAAGTATTTTGATTCCTAATCGTTATCTATGGCTCAACTCCCTAAATGGTTAGAATCTATGATTCTTTAAGTCAAAAAATTTTAGACTCCCAGAATATGATCCATAAAATCAAATTAATGGGTAACAAAGTCGAAAGAAAGGAAATATTTCAGTAAGTTGGATGATCAGGAACATGCAGAATAACTTCAATGGCCTTTCTTAATGTAGGGTGTGTATTTGGGGGGAAGCCATAAGGAAAGAAGACCTTTAGTTCATGTCAGGGCCAATTTTGGTGTCAAATTTATAGCTTGGGCTTGTCAGTTTGATGTCTGCTTTTCTTTAGAATTTTCTACACTATGTCCTATAACATAGAACTAAGGGCTTAATTCATGTTCTCCTAGAAACTTTTGATTTATATGCTGATGGAAATCACCGGAAGAATTCCATTAACTTTCTTCTTTGAAGACCTTAAACAACTAGCCTTGGTACATCCACAAATATACCATGGAATAGATACTTCGTTCTTTCTTTCTCCCATGGATATATACTTAAGTTCTTTCTTTCTCCACATAGATATGGCACTCTTTTTTTCTCAAACATTCTCTAGGGTTAATTATAGTCACACAAGGACTTCAATTCTCTGCAGATCAAAGACAATCCCTCGAACAATTTGGATGACATGCACTCAAGTAATCATGCTCATTACATACCTTCTGTTTGCTTCTGCTCTTGATGGTACCCTCTATGCTGCAACTGCATTACTTGGGATCTGCTATGGTGTTCAATTTTCTATCACTTGAAGTCCCAACTGTCTCTGAACTTTTTGGCTTGAAGAAGCATTTTGGTATTTTTTACAATTTCATATCCTTTGGGAATCCTCTTGGTGCCTTCCCTATTCTCCGGGTCTCCTTGCAGGGTGTAGTGTATGATAATGAGGCAGCAAAGCAGCAAGGAGATAAGATCTACTCGGTTCAGGTGTCACTTGCTTGGGTCGGATTGTTTTGGGCTCACCTTCCCCTAATTCTGGCTGGTGTTTGTGGTGTGGGCTCAATCCACAGGTATGGTTCTGACTGTGAGAATCAGACCTGTTTACAGGAAATGCTGTGTCCAGGAGGTTCCTTCAGGCTACCTCAAAATTCAGATCATTGAGCTTATCAAAGGGAGCATGGAAAGCAGGTGGAAATCCCTGTTGGACTACTATTTTCTTAGTGAGTTTCGAAACGAAAACTGTCTACAGTTTGTTTGAACAAAATGGTTTGTTTGGAGATTAAGTAATTTCACACCAGTATGTTTGAACAAAGACAAAAACTCATGCGAGTTCAAAGATATTGGATGTTATGAGCTTGTTTGGTTACAATTTTTGAAAACCGTTTTTTGTTCTGAAAAACAATGAGAATAAGAACACAGAAAACAATTTTGGTTCCTTTTTTTTCTTTGTTCTAAAACATGGAAACATCAATTTCAGTTTTCAAAAACAGAAAACAAACATGCATTATGTTTCGTGC
Organism: Tetrastigma voinierianum; assembly: GCA_016808115.1. Lineage (NCBI taxonomy): Eukaryota > Viridiplantae > Streptophyta > Magnoliopsida > Vitales > Vitaceae > Tetrastigma > Tetrastigma voinierianum. The sequence continues at coordinate 86,778 of JAEQBH010000402.1, forward strand.
CTCAGTTGCAAGTTAGATTAGAAGATTGAAAACTAGAAATTTAACTTGATGAAAAAAAAAAAGGGTGGCTTGAAATTTAGAACATATAACACAAGTTATATTAGAGGTTGCTTTTTCCAAATCTTCTTGCTCATCATTTGGTGTTCTTTGAAGATATGAAAGATCTCTTACGGATATATTCACCTTCACCTTGGAACTCCTTGAATGATAGGAGTCCTCTTAATTTCTGGTCATACCACTAGAAGTTAATCTTTTAGGCCTTTAGGCTCTATTTGGAACCCAAAAAATACTAAGGAAAAAAAATACTAAGAAAAATAATTTTTTTATATTTAGTTTCATCGTGAAAAATACAAAAATATAATCAAATTCTCTAATAAACATATAAAATTAATTTATTAAGTTTAAACTTGTTTTTTATTTTTCTTCAAATTTTCTTTCATTTCACTTTTCCCTTTATTTATTTTTCCCTTATTATTTTCAGGTTTCAGGAAGCATGGTATTGTATTCATGTAGTAGTATATCAAGCAGCTTCTATTTGCAACAAGTAGATCTCAATGGAACTGATTACAAGTCAGTTTAATTTAAAGAGACGAGTTGAGAGGTTGTCATTGGAGTCTTGAATTTGTGAACAGGGGTGGGTATAGGAGGTTGTGGAATTTGCTATCTGCACAGGAAGGAATGATGAGGATTCCTCTTGATTGCAGATCTTGCAAGGAAATTAGCTGCAATTGAGTCCTTTAAGCTAAAACTACCTTCTTTGACGTTGAATGAACTGAAATTAGTAGTAACTACAATGTCAGTAATAAATCCAGTTACCGAGAGTGGGAGTTTTTTGAATGAATGAAAGAATGAAACTACCTGGGTGTTTTCTTTCCTCTATCAGGGTTATTCCAACTTGGGATTTGGCAGTAACATAAGATTCCTTCCTGTAGCTTCTTTCTCTGTTGGATATGTGGCTGTTGAGAATGTCAGAAGAATATAAAGAAGCTCATGGCAGAAAACCAAAAAAAAAAAAAAAAAAATTGATTCATATTGTTGTATTGTATTACAGGATTAAATAGATAGACTTCATGTGTTTTGAACAAGACCTTGATAATGAAGATTCATATAGACGGTTGGCTGTAGTGAGCTCAAGAAAAGAACTAGAAACAATGACGTTAATAAAAGCATGCTAGTAGTACAAAACAAGATTGACGAGATCAAGATTTCAGTTTCACACTAGAAATTTGTAGCAGCTTCATTTGATTTCTCCATAGCTTCAAATCAGATAGAAGCCACGAATATGTCTGAAGCGCCACCCTCCAACAACCTGATATTTCTCAATTTATGAACTTTATCATTCTTACAAGCTTGCGCCTTCAAAAAAAAAAAAAATGATGACTAGAAAAATTGCGGGGCTTCAAGTGGGCTTCATATCCTACCAAACATGGCGCATATCAGATCTGGCAATCCACTCCTTCAATATTTTCCTTGTTGGCCAGCCCTTCCGTCAGAGGGCCAGATGGTAGTAGGCTCCTATTTGGGCAGGTTCCCCCTGGCACCCTTCCGTCCTGAGGCCCAGATACGCTTCTGCTCTTGTCAGGTATCCTCAATATCTGCGGGCTCTTCCATCCAGCACCCTAGAGGCGTTGGGCTTCGGGAGAAAATACTCAGGGTTTCTCTCTTGGGCTCTTCAGGTAGTGGCCCCGGGAGTGTTTGGCTTTGCCCATGAGACCGCGATCTGTCATGTACCCTTGGGTCCAGAGGCCCCTGACTGGCCTCACGAAGGCTCTCTTGCCCCATCAAGGGCCTAGACAATCTTGGGCTCCCGTTTGTCAGCATGGCCCTCCCATTGATAGGCCCAGAAAACCTTGGACTTCCATTAGTGAGCATCCTATCCGGAAATTGCATGACTCTCCCATTCAGAGGCCCAGACAAGCTCTGTCTCCTAACCGGCAACGCCTTCCTCTCATCGGACGGTCCAGATGCTTTAACGCCTCTCCCATCGGTGAGCAGCAGCGCCTCTTTCCTGATCTCCACCGGACCGGCGTTCTTCCTCGACAATGCCTCCTTCCATGTCCCCCGGCAAGAAGTCGGAATTAACGGAAGCGACGGACGAACAGAATCTCTATGAAAAGCGAATTTGGTAATAGATTTGGCGAAGCTCCTCTTGGCTTTGCTGATTGCGTGAAGAAGACCGGAAAGAGTACTCTGCCGCTCCCCGATATCCTTCTTAGCAAGCAGGGATCTCGAGCCGAAGTGTTTGGCGACGGAGATTCCCATACTCTGGAGGAATTCATGATTGAAATGAACCAAATCCTCTTCTTGAAGCTCATTGCGGACGAAGGCGAGGCCGAATTCGTAAGTGAGTGATGGCTCGAGGTCGGTTTTGGATAACCAGGAGAACCAGTCCATGGCAGAATTTTTCTTTTTTCGTTCAATAGGTATGATATGTATATATATATATATATATATATATATTTGTGATTTGAGGTGCGCAGAAGAAGTAGATGAGATTGTGAGGGTAAGTAATGGAAGGAAGTATGGCGGATGATAAATTACTTACTGGTGTGATTGTGGTACTTAGGGATATCTCTACCTCGCTTTCAATGGCATTTGGAAGGTAGCGGAGTCTCCGAAAGCGACCTCTGAAAACACAAAATGCAGGCAGTGCGTGAACCTTTTGGCCTCTCATGTGCTAAATATGGATTTTCCAAGAGTCTTAGTCATAATATATTTCTTCTTTTTCTCTGGTGGGTGGTGGAGGGCGCGGCAGGGCCAAGGTGGTGCAGGGCAGGTGAAGAAGTTCCGCCTATATATTCCAAAGAAACAGTTTGAACCCTGCGAAATCATATTATTATCTTAACACTGTATCACTCTTTGACCCTGAAATCAGTAAGATTGGAATCGATTTTTTATGGTCATGGAGATGGACCTGATAGTGCTGAAATAAACGGTCAATGGGCATGAGAATTGGTATTCCCATTCCTATTCCATTCCATTTCCCATTTGGACTCTTTTTAATAATTGCAGAAGGTGGGCGGCGCTGACCCCACCCTGACTGCCATGGCACGAAACCCTTTTTCATTTTCTTTCATTTTCACGCATTAACCCAGGGTCTGCCATTGGCTTCAATTCATGACTACTTTCTACAAGAATGCTGAATTTGGTAATTGATATGAAACGGGGCATCTTTGCTACTCTGGACTTGTGGGAATTAAACAAACTTTGTGGAAATAATCTCAAATAACGAGCATAAATAATGTAAGAAATATATGTTTTAGTACTGATTTTATAAAAATAATTATATTTTAGTATGATATCGTTAAATATTATATTAACATATTATATATATTATCTTAATAATGCATATCTGTTCGCAATGAAGGTGATAAAGATAATATGATTTATTAAATTAGTACTTACATATTATCATATTATTATACTTGAAACACATTTTTTGATGAAAGCATATTGAATCATATATATTTGTAATAATTTCCTTTGGGCTATTGAAGAATTTACTTAATCATTAGCATGAGAGCCTCATAAGATAAGATTAGTCAAGATGCTCAGAAACCCAAACTTATAAAAAGAGAAAAGAGAAAAGAAAAACATTGTAGCGTCAGTTTTATCCCTACCCCTTAAGGTTCATTTAAATTTTAAGAGTTATAGTGACAGTAGGAGACAGGGGGTGCTAAATCAGCCATATAGGCTTTTATAGTCAAAGTGAGTGGCGGAGGAGGTAGCAAAACCATAATAAGTCTCGTTCAAATATGTAGTTAAGGATAATGGGCTTTAATTCAACTACCACATTTACCCGTACCCATTACCCATCAAGTCCCTGAATTCAGACAAATTATCTTCATTTAAACCACTTTTTCCCTCCTTTTTATTAAATTAATGATTTCAAACTTTTAATGCATCCTCCATTTAACAATTCAACGATAGAGGGGATACGCTAAGTAGTTTATTTTTTATTTTTTGAAAGAGGATATGATAGTTTGTGTGATTGATCACCACAATTTATGGGGATTTGGAGTTGGGTGTATCTGCCCACTTCTGTCATTTAACTCATTTTAAATACCCAATTTTCTGCGTCAAATAAATAATTCATTGTCTTCCTCTCCCACTCACCCTTGTTCCGGATTTCCTCCCACTAGGACCATCAGTCACATTTTTCATTTATTATTATTTTCAAATGAAAGAAAGAGATTGTGTGCCATTACAAATCACGGTCTTGAAATAATAAAATATATTTTTTGACCACTTTTCTACTGGAGTACTAGAAAAATCATTTCCGATGTTAAAATTTTACTTATTTGGAATCTTATTTTTCTAATAATTAATTGGTTACAAGGATAATTTAACCATTTTTTTTTTAATAAATACTTTTTTTGAAAGAAAAAATAAGTTTATTGATTGAAATTGCAGTTATACGATAAATGCAATATCCAAATTGTAAAAAATCATAAAAAATGAAACAATATTGAAGTTAGCATAATAAATCATTATAAAACCTAAAAATTTAATAATATAATAACTATAATATTTATGATTGGAATTATTTGAATATCTTGTGATCGTAATCGATATCTTAGATTGTTGAGAATTGTTTTGCCAGTCATTTGAATCATTTCTCACATTTAAATAAAGCAAAACAAGATGACGACGAAAAAACAAAATAATACCTAAATTTTTGTGAAAAAAACTATTTTATTAAGTAAAAAAATAAAATAAAGAGACCTAGATGGATGAGTGAATTTAAACCAAAGGTGACCAAAAATTATTTGTCCTTACTTTTGGAAAGAGACAGCTAGAAAAAAATAAGATCTTAAAATCAAGGAATAATAAATTTATTATGTCAAGAGTATTAATGTATAGCTTTTTTTAATTGGATTATTATACGAAAAAATAAACATTTTTATCGCATTGATGCAAAAGAAAATTAAGTTAAAATTTTTAAATTGGGTTTTACTACATAAGCTGCTTAATCGGATGGATGATATCTAATTCATTTTAATAAATTTGTATGTGCTTAATTGAAAGTATTTAAAAATAAAAATTGATTCTTTCTATTCTATGGAGGTGAAATACTTGAAATGTGTATTAATGTGATTAAATTAGCAAATATATAATTTTGAACAATTCACCTAACGCAATTAGTTATGATGTGCCCACATGGCCACATTAACTTTAAGAAAAGAGTACGGATACCGAACCCATTTATAACTTAGCCACTTACTCTACTGAATGCTTTATGATTTCAACTTTGATTTTGATGTATGCAAATAGAAAAATCTACTAATTAGATAAATAGTTACACGTTAACATATAGACTTCATAAAAATTAAAAGTTTACTGTAATGAATTTGTCAATATGGTTTGATAGAGTTAGGGGTGCTAATGATGCGAATCGAGTTCGAGTTCAGCCCCGAACTTGTGGCGTCCCTAGCCGGCACGATGGGGTGTCAGCGGTGTCGCGCATTGGTGAGGCTATTTAACGTTTAACACCGGAGGCGACACGTGTCCATGTTTTCTCATTCGTATGCACAATTTACATAATAGCAAAAATTCTTTTACATATACATTATACATACCACTATAGTGACATTCGATTTATATTTTAATACGCATATACGAGTCCCTTTACTTGTACTATTACAAAACCGCCAAATCGAGATTGAGACGGTCACGGTGAGCACCTATCTACGAGATGGCTGTGATCATCTTGATGTGGGATGTCACTTATTCTTTATCCTTATCTTACATACGTAACTACGGGATTAAAAACTTCGTGCTCGCTTTCGCTTTAGTGGGAAAACATATACATGGACAACCACCAATGGTGACCCATTACGCGAAGCTTATACATATGCATTTCATATATCATACATATTAAGCCTTTTAGTAATTTATCATCTTTACATTCTTATTGCATGTCAATCTTTTCCGTTACATGTTCCATATCTTTGGCATAGCTCTTATCTATACTTTTCCTATACTTTGCATATTCCATATTCATTCTATAACTTATTATTCTATGTCTTTGGTATATCTTCTATCTTTTCTTTGTATTTACGATTTGTCAGCGTATATTTTACTATTTAACTGTCGTTTCTTATATCTTATACTTGATCTGTTCATGTTTCTTGTATCATGTTCTTTGCAAGTTTCCTATACTTTCATGTTCATTTCCTTTCATGTTCGTATCATTGCGTAGCTATCATATACTTTCATATCACAAGTATGCTTTCATATAACCTATCTTATGTTGTCCTGTACTTTTATCTACATTCTTATACTTTTCATATACGGTACTTTTGTATGCTTTCATCTGATACTTTTCATGTACTATACTTTCATATGTCTTTTACTTGTTTATAGTCTTTTTCATCTTTCAGTTCTATGACATGGCCATTTATGTCTTAGCCATATATCATTTCTTATCTGTACCTATATCATGTCTCTCTTTTCATGTAGTGGCTGCAGCCCATGCTATACTATTCATTTCTTATATATTGTTTTATCATATATTTTCTTATATCACGACAATGTATTGTCATATACCACTTTGCATTTGCGTTTCCTCGACTATACGAGATTGACATTCGGCCAGTTCGAGGAGGGAACCTCGTCTGTTTGTCATTCAATAGCAATGTGATTTAAACATTAACAATCATAATTCACTTTGACTATAGAATTGACATTTCACGATAGATTCGAGGAGGAATCTACGTCATAGTTGTCATTCGATAGCAATGTGATTTCACATCCTAATAGTATAGGTCACTTTGATTATAGAATTGACATTCGAATAATTCGAGAGGGAATCTCGTCATGTTCTGTCGTCGGTAACAATGTGATTTCATGTACTTGCATATTTTGTCATATACTTTCATTTCATCTTACCTTTAATCATATTTTACTTTCCTATATTTTTCATCTTGTACTTTTCATATACTATACTTACTCTTGATTTTCACCTCTTTATGCTTTTCCTTATCTCATGCTCATATGCTTTTCATATACTTTATCCATCATATACATTTAAATGTCATTGACACTTTGTTTCTTGTATATATACTTACTTTGTCATATACTTTTCTCTTTCATATATTGGCGCGAATTTCATACTTCATATATTGTACTGTACTTTCTTCTTATTCTTGTAGCTATCTGTATCATGCCTTGATGTGCATACTTCTCATATCATGTCATATATTCTATACATTTCATTTGCATATACTTGTCATTTCTTTTAGGTTTCATGTGCCTTAAATACCGCCAGCCGGATCGAGAATAAACTATATGTACGAGAAGGTACTATCAACATGCACGAGGCTGTGATCTCTATGCCGTACCTGCCCAAAGGTATCATCAACTGTGCGAGACAATGACTATATGCATGCACTATGTGGCCGGCGGGTAGTATAATGATCAAAGCGGGATCCTATGTCATCAAAACGAGGGCCTCGATATACGAAGGCATGCTACGACAGCGTATTCCCTATAGGCATGCCTATCTATCTCTACTAGGTTACAGCGAACTGATCCATATGTTTTGTGTTTGGTATATCTCCATATTCCCTGAATAAATATTTTTATCATTAATCATATACGATATTACCATGATTACTTTAATCTGGATCGTTCTCATATTTGTAACTTCATATCACTATTCTCATATTTCTTTCTTTGTACATGTATATCATTTCACATATGTCTGATACATATCGCACATTTCGTTTCATGTTTTAAATTTATTCATATTCCATCTATTCACTCTTGTATTCATATCATGTTCTGATAGGGTTTGAAAAATGGGCTCGCGAGGCCTCACAAGCCAAAGAAGTGGCGGCGCTAGCGCCAATACCAAGATTTCGGTACGGCTGCAAAGCGAAGGCGGCAGCTAGGTCTAAGGGCGATCTTGGATGAATTAGAGGTTCATATCCTCTTGAATCAGATTTATTATTTCGCCAATACGAGAAAATAGAATAACCCACCCCAACAATATCTGTCCACTTGCCCGTCGACCTGTCTTGCTCCGATAAGGAAGGAAAATAATATGGTCGTAGTAGGTTGGATCTCCTCCAATGAGGAAGAGGTCATCCACGAATAAGCAGTTCTTTCTAAATCCGTTACCAAATCCGATATTGAAAATCCCGCATCAAATGGGAACAAATCTAGTTACGGTCCAACTTGTTGGTTGTCTGCCTCAATCTGCCGTACGGTGGTGAAGGTGCAGCACTCTTAGGCCGCGCTGCTCGCCTTTGACATATACAACATTGTCTCTAAGCGGTCTTTTCTCTCGAGAAGAAAGCGGCTTAGGCATCGAGGATGACCACGCGGGCGAAGCCCTCGCCCGACCTTGCCACTTGTTTTGTGGGGGTGCTACGTCGGTACTGCGGATCAGCGGTGCGGTCTCACCTGAGCCCGGACAATCCAGGCACACTGTGGCCACGACAAATCCGGGTCCATTATGACCCCCACGCTCCGGCCCGGTCAGGTTGAAAAATTCATCATGGGTTAGGCGCGTACATTAGAGCAACCAGTTCCTATATAAATATCTTGATTTCTCGATTCTTGATGGTATCAGCTTGAACACAAAACGCTTTGCAAGGATAAGATCTGGGGTGAAACATAATGACGAAACAGTGCACTATAATAAAGCGCGAGCAAGCCACAGATGAAGCGCGAGCAAATTTCACAAAATACGGAGGTTGTAAAGGAAGGCAGTAGTCTTATATTAAAGTCAAACCAGGGCTATATGCAGGGTGATTGGTCGCAAGAAACTCCACCACTGTAACAAAGGAAGAACTGTACATGAAGCGCTAGTGGCATGTCTCAAATTGATGGAACCAGAGCATTATATGACTCCAGTGAGAAGGAGGGAAAAATCTTACCACATACATGGAATGCAGAGCATCTTAAGCGTTTTCACCAGTAGGCATCGGTTTGTAATATTAAATATAGCACCGCAATTCTTATGCTTAACGAGGTTGGCGTTCTTTAAAGTTTATTTAGTTAGACATCTCAAGCAGTTCAGATATATAAGACACAGAAAAAAACATAATAGGAAAATTCATAGACATAAAAGTCACTCTTTTATTCAATCGAGATTACATCAGGTTACAATGGAGTGATATATTAGATTTTAATCCCGGTCCTGCAGTTCCCTTAAAAAAAAAAAAGGGGGGCAAAGAAGAAAAGAGAGAATGAAAATAAGGAGGAAACGAAAAGAAAAGAAATTGAAGAGGGAGAGAAGAAAAGGGATGGGAAAAAGTTAGTGCAGAAAAGAAGAAACAAGGGGAGAATGAGATGTGGAAAAAAGATGAAAAAGAAAGAGGAAAGAAGGAAAGGAAGGAGAAGAGCAGGAAATGGAGAGGCAGCGCAAGAAATGCATAAGCCCTCTCAGGAAGCATTACTATGCGAAGCTAGGGGAATAACATGACTTCCAGCTAAGGAGGAGACTGGGAAAGAACACAGACTCTGTATATGGAAGAGCAGTTGTAAACAGGATCTTGGAAGGTCCTAACAAAGATAACCAGGACTTCGAGCTTCATCTCACCCAGTTAGGCTGGAAGCAGAATATACAAGGCCATGAGCTCCACGACAATGAAACGTATTATAAGAAGGCCAGTACTCAAAAGTCACCAGAGCAGTTCAGATTCTCCATAAATCGACATTAAAGGCGTTCACACCTTTCAGAAAATCGGTGAATGGCGCGCTGGCAGCTCACTTTGGCGGGTTCGTGATCACTGCCGTGGTCACACCTACGAAGTCGGATCATTTGGGGCTATGTACTCAAGCTACATGCCACTCGGCCATGGCGCCCGAGGAGCCAAACGCTCATTGGCGAGGTGATCCACTCGGCTGACACGGCGCTACTTGAGTCGGGGATCAGCCTTGGTGGGCGCCACCAAGGCCATAGCGCCGGGCCAAGCGACTCACTTTGACAAGTTAGGTCTATACACGGGGTCATTTACACGAGGGAGTGAGATCAGCTCGAGAAATTTACGCCTTTTCGGCTCACGTGCGTCCCTTTCGGCTACGTGTCGCCGCTCGGCTCTGCCGCGCACCGGCTGCATTAGCCACCGGCTCGTCGCCACTTCCGGCTTCCCATTGCCGCTCAAGGCTTCATCGCCACTTTCGGCCATAGCGCCCGGCCTAAGCGGCTCACTTTGTGAGTTCGTCTACCTGCGGGCGAGTCACAGCTACACAAGAGCCATCTCGATTCGAACCCAACTCGGCCAGTGAACCCGGTAACTCACTTTTGGCTACGCCCAGCAATTGTGGCGAGCTCTTCCCAACGATTCATGGACGAGCTGCCTTATTCTGACCGCGTGGCGAGCTCTTCCCGATTCACATGGAGCGGGAGCCACGCCCGGCGGTTAGCGGCGAGCTCTTCCAGTTCATGGGCCGAGCTGCGCGGCTATTCGCATTGGCGAGCTCTTCCCCGAAGTCCACGCCGCGAGCCACGCCGGCGGTTCGCAATTGGCGAGTTCACATGGGCGAGCTACCCAGCTATTACGTGGCGAGCTCCTATCGGTTCACATGGGCGAGCCACGCCCCAGCGATTGTGGCGAGCTCTTCCAATGATTCACATGGGCGAGCTTTAGCTGACCGCGTGGCGAGCTCTTCGATGATTCACATGAATGAGCTACGCCCATTGACCCGCGTGGCGGCTCACTCTGAAGTTCACATAAGCAGGCCACCGCTCGGCCGAGTTCGCGAGGTGGCGGTTCACATGGGGCCAGGCCACATCGAGCTATTCGCATAAACGAGCCCGACCCAGTCGTTGGCGAGCTCATCCACTCGGCCACGGGCCATGTAGCCTAAAGAATTAGGTTCAACTCATGCAAAGACAGCGATGGAGTGCGGCCGCTCAAGTTGACGAGCTGCCAAAAATAAGGTCATGCGACTGGGGAATCGGTTCAACTCATGCGAAGATCAACCGATGGAGGTCCCGGCCGCTCAAGTTGGCGAGCTACGCCCTTGCGACTAAAAATCGGTTGACACATGTAAGGCGTTCGCGAAGACCGTGACTCAGGCCCAGCGAGCTCGCCTATATACATGCCCCTTCTGACCCTAGGAGGCCGGTCAGTTCATACAAATTAGCCCACGAAGCCTCAGCGACACAGTTTGACGAGCTTAATTGCTCAGCTCAGACCCTCAATTCGGGCCATACGATTCATGAAGAAAAATACTCCGGCAAACGCCAAACCATAAAAATGAATATTTATTAAGAGAGGGGCTATATATGTCTCGGGCTCGGGCCGAAACAAAGAAGAAATGGGCGTACGTAAAGAAAAATATAAAAGTCGACTAGAGATGAGCACATGAACTCAGGCGTCAGCAGGAGGAACATAAGATGAAGAGGGGGAATGGGCCTCAGCAGGAGTACTAGGTTCTTGAGAATAATTCGCAGAGAGAGATTCCTATGCCTCCTCGTCGCTTGGGAGGTCGAAGTTGAAGTCCAAATCTGAGTATCGTGAAGCGCCTCTGGCTGACGAGCCACCTAGGGCCGAGCATGGCTTGATCCTCGGTTCTTTCAATAACTTCATCCCTCTAAGCAACCAAAATTTACTTGGCGATCAGGCCCCCACTGTCAAGCGACACACCTCACTCCGGCCGTTAAAGCGATTCGCGACACCGAGGCTTCAGCGGCGAGAGCCACCTCACCGCGACGCCTTGGCCTCGGAGGCTTCCGCGGCGAGCCGCTTGAAGGCTGCGTCACCTTATCGTCAGTCGCCATTGGTGGCGTGGCTCCTCTTGCGAGACTTAGCGGCTCGCCGGGGATGTAATGAGCTCCTCACAACCATCACGAGCTCACAGGCGGGGCTGCGGCACTTCTTAGGAGTCTTAATCAAATCATTTTGCGCAACCTGGAGCTCACCCCGAACCTTCAGCAGCTCGCCTTCAACCGCCGTCAAACTACTTCGAACTTCATCCTCTGCTGCGCGAAACACGAGGAGCCAATGCGGTATGCTTTAGATCAGATTTAAGTCGCTCTACTTCTTGGTCATACATTTGCCACCAGAAGCTCTTACTGACTCAAATTAAAACCCCAAGTGAGAGAGGCCGCTCTCGCCTTATAATCAGGCGCGATTTTGACATGCTTTTAAGTTGGTTTGACCTTTTAAACCCGAACCCTTCAATGAGTGGCTGCCTGCACATCAAACATGGAGTCAACAACCAACATGGGATCAACAGGAAACCAGAGCCTGGCCAAGGGACTTCAGAGGCGGCTTTGAAGGGATAGAGCGGGCGCAAATGACGGGCAACACTACCGACCTCCCCCAGGTCATAATCCTTAAGGACGGACGGGGTTGCACTACGCCGATTCAACATTGAGGAGCAAAGTCCTCATCTTCGCTAACTTTTGATTCGGATTTTTTTTTCTCTTGACTCTTCCACCCTTCGAGGGAGGTGGCCTAGCACTCTCCGGCGGATTAGACGGTAATAGGCACGCATGGCAGGCTGCTCAGCCAGCTCCACCGAGAGATTTGTTGCCTTCACAGCAGGCTTAGAAGGGGGCGGCGAGCTCATGACCAAAGGGCCTCGACCTGACGGCTTGCACCATAGGCTCTCTAGCAAGAGAAGTCGGAGGCGCCCCCATTACGAACATGGCAAAGCCAGGCCGATCTTTCTCGGGTGGGCTTGAGATTTTCCGTTTCGCACTCGGGGCTTAGAGACAGGTGTCTGGCGGACGAAATCTCTCCCAAAGTGAGAGTAGGCGAGGAAAGCCCAATGGGAGACTCCGTGGTGGAAGGAGCGGGGCCTCGAAGCAGTGGAATGCGTAGACCTCGGGGTGGAGATGGACCCGGGGGTGTCAGATTTTGTGACTCCGCGTGGGACGAGCGGGGACATTCCGCCCGACACCAAAGACATTATCTTGGCACTAAGGTCCAGAGTCGAGCACCCAGGAAGCATGAGAATAATGCAAAGTCGGAAATGACCCAAACCTTCACCTGAAGGAACAGTAAAGAAAATAGAGCAAACACTGAAGATTATAGGTGGCCAAGCCACTGGGAACGCTGTCGTCCTTGTCGGAAGGATCCTTTCCGATTAGGCAGCTCACAAGAAGTAGCGTCCCTTCCGACCTATGGGAGGAAGGAAGATCGAGAGATCACCGAGGAGGAGGAGCTCGGGCGCTTAGAGAAATAAAGGCCCTCGGTGGTCTCCTTTGATTTCAAAAGATAGAGGAGCAAAAAGCCACGCTAGGAATGGCAGGCCCTCGTACCTAAAAGGCAATAGGCCCATAAAATACCGACCGTTGGGAGCGAGGTTGGGAAGGACGGGCAATTACAAATGTTGCGGAGGCCACTCATGAAGGTGCGGGTGAAACGAAGACCAGTATCAAGGCGACCTCGAAGAAACGCCATCAGAGCACGGGCTACATAAAAGTCAAGGCGTCAGGGGTCCATACTCGGACGCCAAAGGGAGAGTCGACCGCGTTAGAAAAGGTAACCCATCTGAAGGACGACCTTGCTACGATCCCACGGTCTGACATATTTGGACGCGAATTTAAAATGTCGACCCCCCAGGATAATTAGTGGGGTTTTATTTTCCTTTATCCGCTTATCGAGGGGAAGAGGAGCGCCTTGAGCATTTCGGGGGTTCAACCGCAGTAGAGCAGGAAGCATCTAACGAGTCGAGCAGGCAACAAGCGAAGAGTCATTTGCGATCGTCTAGAAGAAAGCGAGCGGACTATAATAAAAGCAAGCAGTAAAAAACGTCAATCTTAATTTAACCCTAGCGCAAAGTGTTTGTCGAAGAAACCAAAGGAGTAGAGGCAAGTGGTCCACGGGAATAAGACGGAAGAAGATACAAAAATGCCAGGAAAAGACTCTACACAAAAGGGATAGACAAAGAACTTTGAGCAAATAAAGTACGAGATCGCGGAAGAGGTTGGGAGGCTGAAGCTATGAATAGGAGGTATGCGAAAGGCGAGAAAGAAACTAAAATTGCACAGGGGGAAGCAGCGCGAAAACCCAGAGTCATCATTATCACTTAGAGACATATGATGGCGACTAAATAACTAACGACACCAACGAGACACGATGGAAATTGCATCCGTCTGAGAAAGCGTCGACCCTTGCCCATTACGGCACCACGAATTTGGGGGGCCTTGACCAGGGTTTGAAAAATGGGCTCATGAGGCCACTCACCAAGCAAAGTGGCGCGCTAGCATAATACCAGAGCCCTCGGTACCCGACCCAAAAGCGAAGGCCAGGCCGTGGTCCAAAGAGCGATCTTGGATGAATTAGAAGATTACATATCCTGAATCAGTTGTATTTACTTGATCTGAAAATAGAATAACCTAACAATATACCATCCACTTGGAGTCAACCTAATCTTGTAATAAGGAAGGAAAATAATAGCAGATCATCACGAGTTGGATCTCCCGATAAGGAAGGAAGATTATCTAAATAGCGGCTCTTTCTAAATCCATTACCAAATCGATATTGATAAGAAAATCCCATCGATGGGAACAAATCCGAATTCTGGATCAGCTTGTTGGACATCTACTATAAATCATGGCGCTGAAGCCGGTGAAAGATGCCCAGCTCTTAGGCGCGTAACCGTATGCAAACATATAACGTTAGCGCTAGCGATGCTTCTGCCGAGAAGAAGCGACTTGGCGTAAAGGCGGCCGCGGGGCGGCCTGGCGAGCCCAGCCACCTCTGACAGCGGCGGAGGAGTGCTACGTCGAGCACAACGGATGGCGTGCGGCGATCCTACCTCGGCCCGGACAATCGAGCACGCATCCCGGCCCTGACAATCCAAATTCTGACCCGACCACCTCTGCTCCGAGTGATCATCATGTTCTATCCTTATATTTCATCTCATATATTAGCATATAACATTTTGCATATAACTGTCGGATCATATCTCTATCATCCCTTGTAACTTGTCTTATATCTTGTTAAGCTTGCTATCTTGTACCTCTTTGTCAGTATTGTATCTTTGCATTTTCTATATCTTTTAACTTCAATTCTTGTATTTAGAATTCTTTACCATACATGTAACTATTTTCCTACCATTTGTGTATTTCTAGCATGTGTTGTCTAATCGTATACTTCCCTGTCTCATGTATTTATCATTATATTCGTTTCATATATTCTTATATTCATATCGTTCGTCTATTAATATCATCCTTATATTCATATATATTCTTATTCTTTATCTAATTTATATCCTTGTCTGATTCGGGGCTTGCGAGGAATCGATCCCGAAAACATAATATTGATCCGAAATCTTAGAGATTGCAAATCACCTGACCTATTGAAGCCACAAACAACCTATGTCATTATATGACTTTTTATTCCAAGTAGGAAAATTCCATCGCCGTGGAGTTTGACTAAAGCTCAAAGAATTTTGATGCGCGCGTGGCTGCGATCTGCGTGGATCAACTTTGTCTCTTGGTCCGACCAATTCTGACCGTCAGAAAGCCGTAGATCTGAGAAAATACCAAAAATTAGGATTTTAGAATATTTCTTACTAAAAATACCGTGAAATCCATTGTTTTTAGTCTTCGCGTGTAGCCGCCGTCGGTGAGCACTTTTTCGTTCTTGACCTGGCGAATTAGACGGTCGACTGCATTATGTCGTAAAATATTCGATTGTGCCGAGTCAATAACTTACGGGTCATTAGATTTTATGAAGGGCGAATTTATGTGGCGGTTCGTTTAGGTAAATTAGAGATCACAGAAGAATTTTAGGTTTGCTGAGCGTTCGGTATTTTTACAAATGACAAAAATTACGCTTTTTGTCGTTTTAATAAAATGTCATTTTTTTCGACGAATATAATTTTAAACTTAATTAATATCTTAACGTATTATACGCATTGTTAGGGTATATTTTGGGATATTCTGGCTCAGTCAGTCGTTAACATTTCGAGTCGAGTTTACTTGAGCCGAGCTCGACTTGACTCGTTAACATTTCGAGTCGAGCTCGAGCTCGGTCGAACTTCGCCGAGTCGAGTTTAATCGAGTTTTGATCGAGTCGAGTCAGTAGGCTACCGCCAAGGATTATGCCGTTCATTATCCTTTTCAATTATTATATGTCAAAAACTTTTAAGAGAATCGGTGTATAGAATATATATATATATATATATATATATATTTATCACGTTATAATACTAACTTATTAATATAATTTATAGAATAATATCACTGTTCTCTATACATCTTTCTTTAAGAAAATTAATTATTTTTAAAATAAATATATTTATAAGCTAAATAAATAATAAAAATGTATGATTGTTTAAGAATAAAAAAATAGGAATATATTATTTATGACGTCACTAAAAGTTAAGATATCAAATTTAAAAGAAAAATTTTTTTAAATTTTATATCTGAAATATTTTAGAGTTTACGAGAGCTTTTCGAGTCGAATTACAGTTCTTCGACTCATTTCGTTAACATTCAATCGGTACATTTCCGAAGTCGAAGGTGCTGGCTGATTTTTGGCCAAGTAGAGTTCGAGTAGGCTTGTAAGTTGTGCAAATGCATTGCGGCACTATGTAAATTAAGTATATTTTTTTTAATAAAAGTTAAGAATTAAAAAAAATATTTTAATAATTATAGAAACAACATATAGGTTAATAGTATAATAAATCTATTTAAAATCTGAACTTTTGATAATATTATAATGATTAAAATATGTATAACTCTAATTTTATAATATACTCACTATCATAATCTAGTTTGTTATTAAATTATCTGTATATAAACAAAATATCATAATAAAATGATAACGTAAAAATCAAAAGATGAAATCATGAAAAATAAAATAAAATCTAAATATATATGGAATAAACACAATATTAAGAAATAGATTTGTAAAAAAATGTATAAATGGGTGACTAAAAATCATCTCTAATTATTTAAGATAAGTAAGTGGCAATCATAAAAATAAGTGGTTAGAAGAAAAAGTTGAGACAACAGGAAATAGGTTTTGGGAGAAAAATAAAAGTTAAGAATTTTTGACAACGAAATCGTCAATATGATATTTAGGATGGAAAGACTTCATAAATGTTTGCCTTTTTGGATGGAAAGAGAAAGACGCGGTATTCTTTGAATACAATAGAAAAGTTGGAATCGTGATCCTCACAAGTCGTCTCCATGCCTTGGACAAAACGTTGACAGATATTTTATAAGTGAAGTTCTTTTGAGATTTCTCTGTCTGGGAGTGGGAGTGATGTGGGACATGATCGGACGGTGTTAAGATGTTGTAATGAATTTTCTTATTCCTTATTTCTTATTTGGGCTGGCAGCTACAATGGACCTCCCCCAAAACCCATACCACACCGCTAGGGTTCTGGGCCTTTATACCAATCATTCTATTTCTTTCTTTTATGTATTTTTATCTCAGTATTAAATTACTAGTCCCAAATTTCCAATCACAACAAAATCTTTGGAGCCCAAGTTATGTGAGCATATTTGATTTATTTGAAAATTTATAAATATAAAATCAGTTCAAATCTCTTACGTTTAATTGATAAAAAGTGTAATAAATATCTGAGTATTCTTGTATTAAGAGAGCCACGTCTTATTTTAGTGTCTTGAATCGTCTTAAAAACCGTGATATTATAGTATTTAGTAGTATTGAATCATTAAGGTAATATTAGGTTCATTAAGATAATATTGACTGATGATATACTTTTTATTAATTTAGTTTTTATTTTTTATCAAAAATGATATTTTTGAAAGAAAGGAGATTAGACTTTGGTTTTAGGTCTCTTTTTGTTGAAAGATTTTCAAATAAATTGAAATAGGGGCATAACTTAGTGCTCCCAAAATCTATTCATCCTAATTCCTAAGCAAAACCTTCAGCTCCTGCTATTCCCTTTTTACCCAATAGGCCAATACCCATACCAGTTTATGGCGGGGATCCTAACAACCAACCAACCACACACGTCAGGAAGAACTCAGATTCAAACCTCCCGGAGACTCTATCCTCCCTCTAACCGCACCCTCTTTTTCTCTCTTTTTCTCTTTTCAAATTCACGTGCATAACCATACTTATCCTCTTCTCGCAGCTGCCGACCCTCTTCTCCCATCTCCGTTTCTCACACCTAACACCACCATGTATTCCATGGCACCTCTTAGAAAATCTTCACCCTCCATTCGCCGAGTCTTGATTGCTCCTCCATTTTTCAACAAATCGGACGGCTCATCAAGACAACTGAGATATCTTCCCCGTGGGTCTAGCTACGACGTCAGGCCCAGGCTGCCCAGCCTCCGTACCCAAAATGTTGGGAAGATGGCTGTCATCAGGGCTCCTCATCGTCGGACCCAGCCTCGGATTCTGCTATTGGTCGTTTTCTGATGAAACTTCGCTTTTATCGTTCGCTGATTGCTCAATGTCGCTGCTTCCGCCACAGAGGATCATGATCTCCGACAATCTGATTCTCCGGGATTCCCGTTCCTGCCCAAGAAACCCATGTTCCTGTTTGGAGGTACTCCCTTTTTCCTTGATCAGTTTGATTGATTCTTGAGAAGATCAAAAGGAAAAAGGTTATGAGTTTAATAACGGTACAATTATTTTACTTTCAGATGCATATAGGAAGAAAGTTTATTTTAAGTACGAAAAGCGCATAAGGATGAGAAGTCCCCCTGAAAAGGTCATCATCTTTTCTCCGACAAACCCAATGTTTTTTTTTCTTTTCTTTTTTCAAAAGACAAAATAATAATAATAATACCCAATATTTTTGCTAGGTTTTCGAGTATTTTGCATCATACAGAGCCCCAGATGGGGAGGTATTCATGAAGCCTGCGGACTTAATGAGGGCAGTTGTTCATGTATTTCCGCCATCTGAATCAGATTATATCAGATATGGGAGTCTGAGAGGGGAGAGGGTTCCTAGCACCTTGCATTGCACTCCTTCGAAATTTTTTATGCTTTTGTTTGGCACGATGATGGACTTATATCTTTTCCTGAGTAAGTATTTTCTCACGATTAGGCTTGAAAAGATTGGTTTTCGTCTTAATCTGTTTGGTATTTAGTTCTTATTGTTTTGTGCATGATTTTGTGATAACAGGTACATATTTGTTGTTACACTACTCAGCATTCCAGAGTCGAGCTTCTCTGTGGCGTTTAAAATGTTTGATCTTGACAATAATGGGTATGTATCTTGTGCATCCTTCCAAGAACCTTATTTTTTTCTAAAAATTTTAGAATACACAGAAGGGTGGTACGAAAAGGAAATATGAAAATTTTTGATAGGGAAAAGGAAATATGAAAATGGTAAGAGTACTCTTCTGGGAGTATGGCAAGGAATCTAAGCGAAAAGGACAAAGAAGGGGGCAAAAGAAAGGAAATAACAAGCAACCCCGAATTGCTTATAAAATGGATTAAAGACATAGGCCGATGCCTAACATAATTCAGGAAAGGAACAACGAGGATTTTAGCTATTGATTAGTGGATTTCACATCTTCAAAGGCCTCCTTTCTTTTATGCCAAATAATCCAAAAAAGACACAGTGGGACTACTAATTGGGCTTTCCCGCTACCTATTTTCCTACATTGACCTCATTCCTCCTGGCAACATCAACATATCAAATACCGACTTGTCTGTAACCCAAATAAGAAAACAACTAGCAAGTTGTAGAATCCTGTTGTAACACCCAATAACAGAAGCATATTAATTTGGATGGGTACCTCCTCCTTACACATGAGAGAAATCTACTTGAATCTTTGCAAGCCTTCAATTTACCCTTTTTTTTTATAAGTAAAAAGGAAATCTATTAAAAGGGGCTAAAAGCCAAGCCCCCAGGAGTATACAGCACCCCGAAGCAAACCGAAGCGGTAAAATAAAGACCACCTAGCCCCAGATTAACGTGGCGATAAGGCGATAAGTTTAGCTACAAAAGAATCGAGTACAGCCGCCTGCGCCTAAGAACAAAAGAATAGACAAAGCACTTCTAAATTCGTGGGAGTACTGCATTTTCAAACACGACTCCTATTCCTTTCCTTCAGTTGCCTAGAACAAACAAAGGAGCATCCTCCAGGCCTTTCTTTCACTTTTACGACGAGGGAAATTGATCCAGCCAAAAATCCAGTCCTTGATTGGCCATGGGGGCACCAAAGCCGTTCCCACAGACATCGACAAAGCCCGGCCGAAATTCCCGAACCATGGGGCGATGTAACAATAGATGCTCATTGTTTTTCTTCATCACTCCTACACAAGGGCACTTTGTTTGCAGGAAGAAACCCCTCCTCTTGAGTTGATCCATTGTTAATTCTCTTCCCCACCAAGCTTCCTAAGCAAAGAACCCATTTTGGAAGGAACCCATTTATTCCAAAATAACCTTTTTGGGAAGAAGCCTATCTCTCTCTCCCGCTCCAAAAAATTGAAGCTTGATTTGCGAAATGACCATTTTTGTAAACTTCCATTCTGCCATCTATACTCTTCAAGGGGTTTATCTTTTATCGTGATCAATTAAAAGATTTTTCGAATGCGTGCCAGATTCCCACGATGCCTTTCGCCAGAAGATCCCATCCTAGCTCTCTACGAGGGCCTCATACCTCCTTCACGCTAGCTCTTTTAGAACCAGACATTGTATAAAGCATAGGAAAAAGCATACTGAAGGGTTCCTCACTGCACCACGCAACCTCCCAGAATTTGATTATGCTTCCATCACCTAAAATAAGGTTGTTGTGCTGTTTTATAGAGAAGGATTCTTTGCCAGATTTCTTTCCATAAACCCACCCCAGCGCCTCTCCGGCCTTTGTAAACCTGACCTCCTTCCGCCCCATTTTATCTTGATAATGGTTTTCCAGGCCCATGCGCCTCTTTGAACCTCTAGTACCATTTTCCCCGAGAGGCTTATTGAGAGAAGAAAGTTTTGGTTCCCAGGCCACCTATCATTTTGCTTTCGAGCTCACAATCTTCCTATTGACATTGTGGATTTTCCTATCCAAAGCTCCTCCACCCCGCAAGAATTCTCTTTGGATTCTTTTAAGTCTCATGCTAATTGACTTAGGGATTCTAAAGAGGGACATGAGATCAGTAGGCATGCAAGAAAGGGTGCTTTGAATAAGCGCGAGTCTTCCCCCTTTGGAGATGTATTGCCTTTTCCATAAGGCCAGTCTCTTCCGAAACTTCTCCTCGATAGCATCCCAGACCATTGTGGACTTATGTCTTGCACCAAGAGGAAGACCAAGATAAGTTGTAGGCAAAGACCGTACCTTGCACCCTAGCTCTAACACCAACAAGTCAGGGTTCTCCACATCTCCCACAGGTAAAATAGAGCTTTTATCTAGATTTATCCTCATCTCAGAGAGCGCTTCAAACCAAAGCAAAACCTAACTAAGATACATGATCTGATCTCTTGAATCTTGACAAAAAACCAAGGTATCATCCACAAATAACAGGTGCAAAACTTGTACTTCATTTCCACCTCTATCCCTCAACTTGTAACTTGAAAGAAAGCCTCCATCAACCGCCTTGTTAATTAAGATAGACAACGCCTCCATTCCTAACACAAAGAGGTAGGGGGATAGGGGGTCCCCTTGTCTAAGCCCATTTGAGCTACAAAAGAAATCACAGGGACTAGCATTTATCAGGACAGAGAATGTGGCAGTCGAAATGCACCATCTTATCCACTCTACCCACTTTGCTCCAAATCTCATCCTCTTCAAAATCAATAATGAAGCTCCAACTTATGTTGTCATAGGCCTTCTCAATATCCAGAACACAGAGCACACCTCTTTCCTTCTTCTTTTGAATCGAATCTACCACCTCATTTACTATCAGAAGGCATCGAAGTACCTCCCTTGACAAAGGCATTTTGAGCTGCATTCACTAATTTTCCCATTATTCTCTTTTTAATCTATTGGATGTTGGGACTTTGGCTATCCACTTATAGAGACTTCCCCTGAGTCTAATGGGCACATCAGTCTTTAAATCCTCTGCACCAACTTTCTTAGGCACTAGCACTAAAAAGGTAGTATTTAGACTTCGGACAAATCTCCCATTGGCATGGAACTCTCTAAACAATGAGAATATCCTCCTTCTGATATCGATTACAACGTCGAAAGTTTATATGGAAACCATACGGACCGGAGCCTTGTCCTCATGTCAAAGAGAAGCGACCTTAATTTCTTCTCGTAGAGGACCTTTCTAAGCTAGCAGCCTCATAATCATTGATACTCGAGAACTCCAAGCCCATTGGACTAGCTCTCCATTCCCTTGAGTCAGAGAGAAGGTTCTTAAAAGCCTCTACCAATCCCTGCTTGATTTCCCTCTCCTCTGTTAATCACTGGCCATAAATTTCAATCTTATTCAGGGCATTATTCCTCCTGTGGGAATTTGCCACCCTATGGAAGAATTTTGTATTCCTATCCCCTTCTTTAACCCATATTTCCCTTGATTTTTGTCTCCAAGTCGTCTCTTCCAATAAAGCCCACTTCTTAAAATCGGCTGTAGCAGACACTCTCTCCTCCAGCTCTGCCAAACTTAGGGGTCTATGACTTTCCTCTACGGTATTTCACCTTTACGAGCTACCACTGCTTATTATCCTCCACCTTTTCAAAGGCTTCTTTGTTCCAGGTCCTGATTAGAGGTTTAAGTGCTTTAATTTTCTCAACCAAAATGTAGCTGCTTGAACCATTGAAACTAAGCCCCTGCCACTAGGAATTAACTAGCTCCTTGAAGCCTTCAGCCACATGTTTTCAAAGTCCCTCCCCCTTCAACTAGAATCGGGGAATGATCTGAAACGGGTCTTGGAAGGACGCACTGTCAATAGCCTTTTTGAAACCCTTAATTAAGACATTCAATAGCCTTAAAGGCAGAGATATTCCAATCAAAATGCTCCCTGTCTAGAGCACAGACAACAGGATATCTATTAACTTGGTGGAAGATGTAGAGCATGTTTGGAATCTCAAATAGTCCCCTTTGTCCCTACTTCTCCACTATGGGTCTTGTCCTTACCACTGCTATCATGCAGTGCTTACACAGTTACACTCATGTTTGTGATGGGTGAATGGGTGAATGGTCTACAATTTCAAGTGACCTGTCAGCTCAATCCTGAAAAGTAGAGTCTCCATTGTTCATTTCACATGGATACAAGTCATCCTAAACTTCTGCATTTGACTCTTTATAATCTCAAAAATCACACCTAAACACAGCAACGATAGTGAACTTTTTGATTGATGAGAAATCTTTAGATATTTTCATTACTATGCCTTGTGTTTGGTTCCTAGAAACATGCTTTGCAGTTGTCTTGTGTTGTGATTGTGATCAAGGATTCTGAACCCATGAGATTAAGATGAAAGTTTTCTTCAGAGATGGTATTGTGTAAATGAGAAAGCGCATCCATGGACCATAATGATATCAGACTTGTTGGTCTGGCAATAACAGTGTTTTGAATATGCTAAAATCTGGAGAATGTCATGCTTTTTTTTTAGATTTCTTCAAGAAACTTTTGGACAATTTATAATAAGCTTGTGTAATCAATCTTGACTTTGGGATGATCAAACTGTTCATGCTGCATTCTGTCCTTGTTCCAATGACAACCTTTCAGAACCATTAAAAAGTAAAAAATAGAAATAAAGTCCACAATATTTACTTCTTTAATATTTGTATAAGTTTTTAGAAATATGGAACCAAAAATTTCATAAACTACTGCTTCCATCACATGATACTAAGTACCCAGACAAAATGAGTTATGTGATACAAACATCTAATGTTCTTGATTTTAGCAATGACTATGTAATCATGCATTATCTCTAAACCATTTCAAGAATCTTTAAAACCAGGCATGAGTAGCATAGTTGTTACTAAGCCTTGTGTTTATTGTATTGTTGTTTTTATTATGTACGAACTTTGAACAATCTTGTTTTTAATCCTACCATAGGTATGACTTATGAGTTTCATGCTGCCCCAATTTCTCAGATCTTTAATTCTTGATTGGGAATAAATTTTAATGTTTACCCCCCTCAATAAGCAAGTTACATATGCTTGTCCTAGAAATGTCAAACAAAATACATGGTTAATACCAAGCATAAACAGCGCAAAGATTGTTAAGTTTGCTTGTGAATTTTCATTTTCTCAGACAAGATTGTTGGTTTTTCAGAAAAAAAATAATGCTTCTTACCCATTATTACTGATTTGTGATTCATTTCTGGCTTACATTACATCCATTACAAGAGAGATAGACAGAGAGGAATTTAAGAGAGTGATGGCTTTGATGAGAAGCCACAATAGGCAAGGGGCTCAACACAAGAATGGGCTACGGGTTGGGCTCAAAGTTGGGGGTTCGGTGGAGAATGGGGGCCTGCTGGAGCACTTCTTTGGCAAGGATGGGAAGGCATGTCTTAAGCATGAAGCATTTGTTCAATTCTTAAGAGATTTGCATGATGAGGTATGTCGCTCTTGCTCTTTCAGTCTGGAATATATTTTTCTTTGATCCATCAATATTTGAAACATTCTTTTATGTAACCAAAATATGGCTTAATCAAACTATATGCAGAGAGAATGACTTCTAATGGAAACCATGGTTAGAATGTGATTTGCTAGGATATGATCATACCAATCTCATGAAATATGCTAGAAGATCAATCTTCCATCCTCATTGCAGGAAGTAAGGTTCATCCTAGAGGCTGTGACAGAAGTGCTTTGTAGGAGTTATGTTCTGGATTAATGTGCTGCTATCTCATCTGGTTCTCTTTTAGACACCTGAAAGTAGAAAACTATTTTTTTTTTCCTTTTCTGTTTCTTTTTTTCTCCAAGCATTATTTTCTTGCAATTCTTTTGGGTCATAGACCAGTGCAACACATTTTGAGCAGGATTGACATACTTTTTCACAAGAGAATAAAACAATGCTAGTTTACACAGGATAGTGTTGATCATTTCAAGATTTTCAAGAAACAGCAATCAGGGATTGACTGGTGTTTAATATTAATAAATATCAGAAATTCTTCAGAATTTCCATTAGAGTCATTCTTCCTTGAAATTTCTACTAAGCCCATGGCCAACCATGCTGAAATGCACATGAGCATTGTTGACAAGGCACAACTTGTCAATTCAGCGTCTTGTTTCCAACAAAGTTGCAATTTTAGCAAATGAAGTCGATAATTCTACATAAAACTATTTTCTAGTTTTGAATATAAAGTATAATGTGGTGAATGTTCCAGATATTACGATTAGAGTTTGCACATTATGACTGCAACTCACGGGGAACCATCTCAGCCAGTGATTTTGCCCTGTCCATGGTTGCATCTGCTGACATGAGCCATATAAACAAGTTTCTTGGGCGGGTTGATGACTTAAACAATGAACCACAACTGAGAGACATACGCATTACATTTGAAGAATTCAAGAATGTTGCAGAGCTACGGAAAAGATTGCAGCCCTTTTCTTTGGCAATATTTAGTTATGGGAAAGTGAGTGGGCAATTGAGAAAGGGAGATTTCCAAAGAGCTGCACGGCAAGTATGTATTTCCCTTTTCTTCCGATGCCATGAATAAAAAGCATAATTCATTCCATATACTAATAATGTAGATGTTATTTGAATAAGGTGTGTGGCATCTCCCTCTCGGATAACGTCATCGACATAATATTCCATATCTTTGATGCAAACCGTGATGGAAGGTTAAGTTTGGATGAGTTTGTAAGAGTTATAGAAAGAAGGGAAAGCGACTCTGCACAGCCTAGAGAGAAGGGGTTCATGGGATTGCTATCATGCTGGTTAGGCTGTACAAGAACAACAAATTGCTCCTCTCCAAACATGTTTCTTAATTAATCGACTAAATTGAAGTCCAACTAACTGCTCCCGAAGATGATTTCCTCCACTTTACTGTAAAGGTAGGTAAGTCACCATCTTAAACTCCATGGTCATGGAACTGCAGCTTCACCTCACTCTTCAGTCTTCCCCTCATGGGAACACTACCTTCTTCTGTTCAACTTCAACCTAATGTATGCATATATGTCGTTTTGACTTTTGTTTTATTTCTCATCATTTGTAACTTTTTATAGCAGTCAAAAAAGAGAGAGACAGAAGCTGCTTGTTCGTATATTTTTTCTTCTCCATGCCCTCTTCATTCGGGCCGCTTTGCCCGGATACTAAGCCTATATTTGGGCTTCCAGTGAAAGCTAGGGCAGGTTTTGTGACCTATAGAGTTACTCCTAATAGGAGGATAGAATTAGAGTGATGTCCCAAAATAATTTATGTTTCAAATTAATATCCAAACTAGTATCTTATTATTGTATCATCAAAATCGTAGTTTGTAACAAAGCTCGTAGAAATGAGATTGACATATTTGAGTGGCCTTTTACAGCCCACTGGAATGGTTAGGTTAGAAATATTTGGTCAAAAAACCTCAAATAATCTCAAATATTTTAAATGGTAATTTTTGCTAGAAAATAATAACGATGTTTTTATTAAAATGATGAGAATCTGAATTAAAAGGGAAAAATCCAAAAATTAAATAAAAAATTGCCCCTAAAGGTGTAAATATAAATCCCCACATAATGACTATCTTTTGTGGGTGGGCATTTTGTCCCATTGTCGCATTATATTATCCATATGGGCATTTTTGCTCGAAAGAGGGATATTTTTATCCTTTTTTTTTTAAATCTGTTACTTCTAAAATGAAGTGCAATTTTGATAAAAAGTTATTCTTGTTTTTGAAAAGTGTTTTTTATTCCAATAGAAAAGGAGAACAAGGAAAAAGTGAAACGCTTTGGTTCGGTTTTTTTGTTTTAATGAGTGAGCATTATAAGCATTAAAAATTTAGAGAAAGAAGCAGTTTTTAGAAACGTCAAAATTATGTTTTTGTGTTTTAAAAGCTTGTTATTAATAATAGTTTTGTGGGCAAATACCGCGCGCCTTAGATTTTCAAAATTAAGGTTTCGGAAGGTGATTTAATCAAATTATCCGTTTAAGTTAATATTAATTGAGTGGTGCGCAGCATGATGGTTGTTGACCCACGCGTATCGTCTTGATTGAGTTTTGGACATATCTAAGTTATTTAAAAAAAAAAAATTACTAAAATAAGTCGAAAATGAAAATAATGTCATTGGTGTGTCGCAGTCGCGTGATACTTAATCCAACAATGCGCACTTGTAATTTTTTTAAGTTAATCTGATCAGCGATTACGACACATTGAACTTTAAAAATTCACAAATCATGATCAGCGTGACATTGATATTTTTGTAAAAAATGGCAATTTGAAATTACAAATAATTGCCTAAATTACAATCTAATACACTTATCCAAAACTACAACTAATTCACATCACCTACATTACAAACATTTCATCCAAATTAACCAACTTGCATCCAAATTACAACCAATTACACCTATCTAAAATACAACCAAGTCACTACACATGCATCACAACCATTTTATCCAAATCAACTCAATTGCATCGAAATTACAACCAATGAACAACAATTGATCATTTCATATATAAACCAAATCAATTAAAATATATACTCAATGTAATACAAATAACAATATATCTGAATATAAATAGGCATGATAAGGTCCCACATGATGAAGACTTTGTCTTTACTCTTAGGGCGTCACAGGAATCTGTTCTTAGATAATCTGGCAGGGCATATGCAATCTCAAATAGATCTAATGGAGTTGAATGAGTTAAGGGAGTTGATAACGGAACGACTCGGGGTCTACGTGGAGCGCAAGGTCACCCAGATGGGCATGCACCCAAAGTCTGGAACAAGGTCAATCATGGTCTCATTAATGGGAGGCAATCTTTGCCCGGTGGTCGTAGATGGTAATGTGGCCAGTTAATACCAAAAAGTCTTTATTTTGAACCATATTAGATAGGTTTGAGTGCTTTTGCGCCCATGAATCATGTCATTTATGCCAATTGAAGTGTTAGTCTTTAACTTAAGTATCACTTATCTTGGGTTAGAGGTTATTTTTGGTTGTTTGCGAGGTTTTGCGCACTTTGGGAGTTCAAAGTCGAATGATGAATCAGAGATTGATCCCAATTGTCGACCATCAATTAGACCAAAAATCAAAGAAAGAATGAAGACAAAGTGATGGAAATCGTCTGATGAAGAGACGAGGAAACAATCTCTCAGTGAAGATCGGCCAAATCCGAATTTAAGCTAAGATTGAAAATTTATTTGGGATTCATAGTGTAACCTTAGCGAAATTACAATTTTATTAGACACGGGGTTTTAAGCTAGGCCTTGTTCCTAAGCGAAATTTCATGTTCGCCTCATAATTTAGCTAAGCTACTTTGAAATTTAGCTCATCATGAAATTGCGAGCCTTTGCATGAAATTTTCTTTTATTATGCATGAACGGATTAAAGCTACCTAGCGAAATTCTTCACTCCTAGCGAAATTCACTGCCTCGTCATGTTTTTGTAATTAATGCCAACCGACTTGAATTTGGTGTATGTGCTCTCTTGTCCTTTAACTTACTTGAGTGTTAGGCTTTATGGTATTTTCATGTATTGGGTGGCTTTATATAAGCCCCTCCCTTTTTGTAACCACTAAGCAACAATTTGGGGGAGAAGAAGAAATTTTGTAAGTTTTTCGTTTTTGTAAATAAAGTCTCGTATTTTAAGTTAGGGTTTCTTTTCTCTCTTCTCTCTCCTCTTTCCCTTATTTCTTGGTGCGAACACACCCTCTTGGGGATGGCTGACTCGAGATGTGAAGCTAAGCCTCCTTTCTTTGAAGAGGAAGGAAGCTAGCTTGGTAGTGGGGCATATACATGTTGCCCTCTTGTGTTAAAGCTCACAGTCTTGTATTTATAGGCCTCGTCTTACTCAATTAGGGTTGAATAGCATTTATTATTGATTTGTGATACTCTCCATGCTTTGGGATCACGGTGTATAGCAATCTTGCATGCGCTGTGGTTTTTTAGATGGTCTTCACGAGCCCGAGATGATTGAATGTTAGAGGTTTCAAGGCGAAAAGGACCATGGTGCATCATTGCTGTGTTCGACTCAAATAGGAGTTGTTTTTTAGGGTTAGGTTTGCTAGTTAAACGCCAGATCGGTTATGCCTTGAATTTATAGGTTGCATGTCATCTTGAGGATAAAACCAGGGACCTTGTTTATACTAAATTGCCAAGTTAGTGACCTAAATCTTCCAAAGTTAACTTTCACACTTCATTTTCAGTTTTCTGAGTTAATCAATTTTCAAACTCATCACCTTTATATTTCAGAAAAATCCAAAAGATCCAAAATAGAAAGTTTTACCTTCTTGCACTTATGCAAATCATTCCTAGGATGAAAACCCATCCCGTGTTCGACCACTGAACCATCTTTGCCGGTAGCCCGACTCACCGGTAGTAAGAACAGGTGTATATAAATTTTGTTGATTTTAGCTCGACCCCTCTTGTGGCACGAATCAATTGGGCGCCGTTCTTGGGGATGAAGGTGCCAAACTACGAATGAAGAGAAATGAAGTTGAATGTACTTGTATTCTGACATCCGCAGTGAAATTAATCTTTTTAACTCTTTTTTGAAACCCCGATTCTACCGAGTAACTACAAGTTTTTCATCACTTTGCAGTAACTTCAACTGTTTTGTTTTTTTATATATCTGATCCAGTTTTTATTTTAGTAACCTAACCTTTTTGCAAGTTGGTTTGTGTTCTTTGTTGTGTCTCGGTTGTGTAACGATTGTGTATTATCACGATCTTTGGAGACGAAGAACTGGGAAAGCGCCAGAATCGATCACACAACCTGACCCGGTCGGTGAAGTCGGTCTTCGCGATACCATGTGGATCCATACACGAAGAACAAGCAGTCGGCTGGAACCCCGATGAATCCAACATTGTAGAACCATGAGGATCACATCCACCCTCTAGAGTTAGTGCCCCGTCATATCATTCCTCTATGAAGATGTAGCGGTGAAACCTGTTATTACCCTACTCCCCACATATCATGGTATGGAAAATGAAAATCCATACACTCATATTAGGGATTTTGAGGAGGTTTACACTACCTTTAAGGAAGGTATGATGGACATGGATTTGCTGAAGCTAAAAGCATTTCCACTGATCCTAAAGGACAAGGCCAAAAATTTTGGCTAAACTCAACGGGCCTAAGACACATTAGAAATTGGGGTACAAAGAGGCTATGAAGTAGAATTACGAAGAAGTTCTTCGGTGATCATAAGACTAATAATTTGAAAGAACAAATTTACACCTTTGGAAGCTCTCGGGATGGTGAGAGATTTTACAGTGTGGGAGAGATTTATGGAAACCATCGGTGCTGTCCACATCATGGGTTTGATACTTGGATGTTGGTGAACCACTTACATGGTGGTATGTCTCCTGCCATGAGCAATTCTTTTGGAAACTATGTGGGAGTAACTTTTGATAAACATCTGATGAAGCTTTGGATTTTGAACTATGTAGATTTGAAACCTCAAAGCATGGGATAGAACTCCTAGTCCTAGGGAAGTTGAAAGATTAAGGCCGTTTGAACCACCAAAGGGAGACAAGTATGCATTTCCTGAAGACACGGAGATGAAAGCGAAATTGACCGGTTGCTCAAGTGGATGATCGGAAATGAAAAATCGACGCAAAAATGCAAGCGGTAAATGATTTATCTTCATCCCAATTTTCTTGCTTCAATTTTCGGTCAAATAATTACCACACGAGAACCTTGTCGAATCAAGCTCATACCGTAAATCAAAATACACCATCCATAGATGCCCCCGCGTATGAAATACACAATTCAGTGGAGGAATCACCCTAACACTTTACGAAGCACTCCCACGCCTATGTGGTGCCAAACCACGATTTGGTTCCCAATTTCAACCACAACCACATATCTCATCTCTGTGGAACAAGCCATTTTAAATTTGAGTAAGGTGGTGACAACTTTGTGGAAGAGCAAGAATCAATGTCTGGTAGCGCAAAGTTAAATCTTGTAGAAAGTACCGCTGAATAAAGAGAATAAGATGGGCTTGAGAGCAATCTCAACCCAGAAAATTGACAACCTCGATGTTGATCACCAGATCAACAGTTGCTAGAGTGCAGAAGGGAGGTTTCCATCACGAACGCTTCCAAATCCAGAAGAATCCGTAGGCGGGATCATCCAGTAATTGAGGAATGGATGAAGTTGAGTAATAATCACCACGAGAGGTGGAAAGAAGTTTGATCAACCCATGCAAAGCACATTGAAGAATCGAGGCGCGGGGAGAAAGTGCGGTCGAGCATATTCTCCTAAAGGAGGATTCAATGAAATACAGCATACCACCTGCATTTCCCTGAGCACTTGAGGGTAAGAAGAGGCATCTCGGCAAGCGGGCATTTTAGAGTCTTAAGCAAGTGAAGGTTAATATACCTCTTTGGACATAATCAAACAAGTCCCTGCTTATGCAAAATTTTGAAGATCTTTGCACAATTAAGGAAGAGGATTAGGCATTGAGAAGAAGGCATTTCTCACTGGTAGTGATCATGTCAAAATGAATACCTGTCAAATCTGAGGATCCGGGATGCTCGCAATTTCGGTCAATATTGATTGGGAATTGCATAAGACAAATCATTGCTTGATTTAGGGCAGTGTGAACCTAATGTATTCGGTATATAGCGGTTAGGTTTGGGTGAACTAAGCCTACCAATATCACACTATCATTGGCGATAGATCGGTAGAAAATCCACTGAGGATAATTGAGATCTTGGTGAAAATAGACAAATTCTACTACCTAGTAGATTTTGTAGTGCTGACTCTTGAGCCAATTGCAAATAGACAATCATGTTCCAATCATCTTAGGAAGACCATTACGTACATTGTGCCCGATCATCAATTCTTAGAAATGGGGTCATGCAACCACGTTTGGCAATATGATATTGGGCGAACATATTTCACTTGAACAACAAGCACAAATTAATGGAAACTGAAAATCAAGTGACTAATGATGTGTGCTCGGTGTGTGGGATACAAAGGCTGAATGTCCGAGTGCGGGATACACTCAACGAGTGAAGCGGGTGTTTTGGTTTGCCTTAGTGCCCACTCGAGACGATTGATACTTCAAATTCAATCAGTAGGAACTAAGTCAATAATGGGAAGTCCAACACCATGAATTATTTCCAGGAGCCCTTTGCGAGAGTTTGAGGAGATCATTCTCTTTGGTCCACTCCTTGAGTAAATGTTTCTATATGGAGCGTTGGTGTTCCCAAACCGACTTTTTGTGCCCCACTTCGTGTATCCAATTTTTGTTTTCAATTGGACAATTGAATTGCTTCAATTGAACAATTGAATTGCTTCAATTGGACAATTGAATTGCTTTAATTGGGCAATTGAATTGCCTTTAAATGGAAAATTTGAACCCCTGTTTGTCACCTTTATGTTAGAACAAATTCCATGCTTGAAACAGTTTTTGGTCAGTTGAAGTTCCAGCATGCTCAACTTGAAAATTTCTCCCTTATGCTAATTCACACACTTGCCTCAGTTATTTCAATGAGGTACGTGAATTTGTTTACTTCCTTCCGCTTTGCATGTAGGCCTTAAGCATGTTGGCAACTAGGATAGGTTTTGTGTTACCCATACTTTAAGACCGATGTTGTCTTCCCAAAAGAAAAAGAAAGAAAAAGCAAAGAAAAGAAAAAGAAAAGAAAGAAAAAGAAAATAAAGTCGTGAAGTTTTCCTTGAGCAGAGCGCGGTCCAGGGTGTGTTGAAAGCCTTTGAAACCGAGTGCCTATAGCCAATTGGTTGGGAGTCATCGATTTAGTGTTCGTTACATGGGTGGATAGGTAGAGTCTAACGATTTGTAGGTGCTTGATTTCGAAATCATTCGAGTCCGGGGTGAAGCCTGTAGAGTTTGTGGTCAGTGATCCTTTTGGTTTGATGCCCTAAACCTTGGTGGTTGAGTCATCGGTGAATCCCGTTACACACGCGGTTTGGTGAAGTCGAGATTTTCAAGCATTGCATCCTACGATTAGTTGAATAAAGAGAAAGAAGTGCGTAACTATCCTTATCTAGGTTGTTCCAGCGGCAAGGCCATGTCAGTGCTAGGTTGGGGGGAAGGGACAAATTTTGCAATTTATTGGCGTAATTTGGTTATATAAAGAACCATTAGACTTAGGTGGAAATTCAAGTTGAGAATCATGGAACCAATATTGACTCAGAACTGTTAGCATATGGTTTGGCTCTTTCATGTCGGTTTTCAAACTTGGTGTCCATTTTCGGGTTTAAGTCTTTGTTTATATGTACATAAACCCATAAACTTTTGAAAATCACTACATGCATCTCCTTTTTGTTTTGCATTGCTCTGGGACCCCAGCAACGTTTCGGTTTGGGGGTGTGATTAGTACCCGAAAAGTCTTATTTTGAACCATATATTAGATAGGTTTTTGAGTGCTTTTCGCGCTAATCCCATGTCATTTATACCAATTGAAGTGTTCAAGTCTTCTTGTATCACTTATATGCCGGTTGAGGTTATTTTTGGTTGTTTTGGTTTTGCGCACTTTGGGAGTTCAATGTCGAGTCGAATGATGAATCGCGAAGATTGATCCCGATTGTGATATCGTTCGGACCAATCAAAGAAGAATGAGGCAAAGTGATGAAATGATCTTGTTGTTAGAGGACGAGGAAGCAATGCGGTGAAGATCGGCAAATCCCGGGAGTTCGCTACGTTAACGAAAATTTATTTGGGATTCGCGAAAATTCCCTTGACATAGCGAAAGTTCGCAACCTTAGTGAGTACCAATTTTCGCCTAGACACGGTTTCGCTAGGCCTTTGTTCTAGCGAAAATTTCAAATATTTCCTTCTCACATAAATTTAGCTAAGCTAGCGAAATTTGCAGCTAACTAAGCGAAATTACTTGAGCTAACAAGCGAAATTTTTATTTTAAGCTATGCATGAATGGTTGCTACCTAGCGAAATTCTTCGATCTAGCGAAATTCACGCCTCGTCATGTTTTTTTTTGTAATTAATGCCAACGACTTCAATTTGGTGTATTACTCTCTTGTCCTTTAACTTAGCCAAATTATTTAGGCTTTATGGTATTTTCATGTATTGAGGTGGCTATATAAGCCTCCCTTTTTGTAACCCCTAACTGACAATTTGGGGAGAGAAGAAATTTTGTAAGTTTTCATTTGTAAATAAAGTCGTATTTTAGTTAGGGTTTTGTTTTCTCTCTTATACCTCTCTCCTTATTTTCTTGGCTGCGAAACGCCTGCGGGGATGAGCTGAGATGCTTGGCTAAGCCTCCTTTTCTTGAAGAGGAGAGGAAGGCTAGCTTAGTAGTGGGCGTATACATGTTGCCCTCTTGTGTTAAAAGCTCACAGTCTTGTATTTATGGCCCTCATCTTCTCAAATTAGGGTTGAATAGCATTTTAATGTTATTGATTTGGCCAATACTCTCGTGCTTTAGGATACGATGTATACTTAATGCTACATGCAACGTAGTTTTAGATGGTCTTCCACGAGCCATGAGATGATATTGAATGTTAGGGTTTCAAAGCGAAAAGGACCATAACTGCATGTTACAATGTTAAACTCAAATAGGAGTTGTTTTTGATTAAGTTTGCTAGTTCAACATGATCAGAGTTATGCCTTGGACTATGGGTTGCATGTCATGAGGATAAAACCGAGGACATGTTTCAGTACCAAGTTAGTGACCCTAAATCTTCAAAGTTAACTTTTCACACTTCATTTCGAGTTTTACAGTTAATCAATTTTCAAACTCATCTGTTTGTTTTTGAAAAATCCAAAAGTCGAATAGAAGCTTTACCTTCTTGCACTTATGCAGTCATTCCTAGGATGAAAACAGCATCCCCGTGTTAAGCCAGACCACTCTCACGTAGCTTGACTACGTGATGTAGTAAGGAGGGTACTGGGTGTATATAAATTTTGTTGATTTTAGCTCAGCCTACTGTGGCACGAATCAGCCACTAAGGCTAGAGATGTGAGAGATGATGGTGGGATGACATGTGGCGTAGAAGTCTTTAGGGATAGTGTGGAATATGCTGGTGGTATGAAAGTTTAGGAGGGTGTTGTGGAATACTCGTGTGGTATGGAAGTCTCAGGCGTGTGGAATGCTCGGGTGGTATGGAAGTCTCATTAGTGGAACCACTCAATTGACCACAACCTCACTCACCCGGCTTGACCGAGTCAACCTTGCCCACCGGCTCGACCAGTCAGCAGGATTCTCCCCACCACCTGCTCTCCCCTCAACCTCGGATCAGTTTGCATCCTAGCTGTAATGACTTAGGAAATTCGATGGATGAGTGCATGTAATGTGATCTCTCTCTGTTGCGTGTGCGCGATACCATGAGTGCCTCTCAATCAAGCGTAAAACTAATCTAACAATATGATGAATGTCATACAACAAGCTTGAGGAAGCCCCATGAGATATACTAGTAATGTCTACCATCCTAGAGATCTAAAAAAACAAACCAAATAAAAGAAATTTTTTTATCTATGCATTAAATTTTGGAAAGTAATTAAGAATTTAAAGACTCTTACTAACCAACAAGTGGGATGTTGCGACTGTATTATGATACCTCATTTGATCCCTATGGAGTAGTGGTGTGATCAAACGTCGTGTAATACTTCGATACCACTCCATATATGGATCATGGAAGTCCATATTACCAGCCGTACGAGGTGATGTGACGATCCTCTATGCACACATAGCCCATAAGGCGACGTATTGTGCATGATATTTCTTCCAATCGTACTCGTGGCTTCCTCGTCTGTCAACCAAATGTAGTTCTTGCTTTAACGAGCAAGACGGAGATATCCCATTAAAGGCGAGTGATGGGCTAGCTCTGGATGATGCCTACATAGTCTCAAGCCAGATAGTGGTGACATCGTCCATCTGATCATAATCGACTAGACATATAAGTAGGTAGATGGGCGACCGACTCTCAGATGTATGGCTCTGTCTTTCCTGTCTCCGCGCTACCCCTCGATGTCAATATGACTAAAATTATGATTCATGTGAATATGACTAAAAATAATATATATTAATATACAATTACCTGATCATGGATTTGTCTATCTAACTGGTTTCGATACAAGGCGAGCACACCAGATGGGTTATTCACCCATGATAAAGGTACTCTCCACCGAAACCTAATGGATGAATTAGTGTTTCGACCTCAACCTTAAGCTCAGCGTAATTCATGTTTGTATACCATAGCTGCGTCTCTCCATGGTGTATTGCTAGTCATTGTGTAAGTGTTGAAGGCGAAATTTAGGAGTCTTCAGCTGAAATTAGAATATATCAATTCGCCCCATATAGTCTCCTAAGACTGAAATTTGGATAAAAACACCATTCAATATTAACGCATCAGTGGCGGTTCTGTATGTTTATAAAAAAAAATTATCCATACCTATAACAATGTCATACAATTGGGAATCTCAGTAGCACCATTACAGCTTGCTCGGCATAACTCCTAGGATAAGTGTGCTAGAACTGCACTACTCTTACTGTAAATAGAGGTCTACATCAAATCTTGTAGTAATGGGAGGATGAAACCACGTGCACTGAGCTCTAATGTCACCTCATCTACGTCTATGGTTGGAGTCGATAATTGTTAAGACAACCAGTGCGTTGAGAAAACAAATCCTCTAAGCTTAGCCGGCAGTGGGATCACACCTGGCAGCTCTTGACACAACGACGACACATCGAAGTTACATGTGCTGGTGATTGGTGGTGTCACGCCCCAACCTCTGCCTAGGCGGAAGAGGGGGAACGCGGCACAGGACTGAGACTCCTCTACTTGAGTTACTAACATTAGTGGGCCCATTTCGAAATATAACTAAATGTATCAGAATATAACTTAAACTTAATCCATAAGGAAATAAAACTTTTAACACTATCACCATAATGATGTTCATAATGTCCTGTACAAATATATGAGTCCTATTGACTTATACATATACAAGTCCTATTATGAAGAAAAAAAAAACTTTACATGTACATATTAAAAATCAGAGGTGCGACCTATAGATGTTGACTCCTATTGTTGTGTTAGCCCTCCACATTGTGTCATCTCAATTTGAGATGTCCTCTTGATCCACACCCCCAGCCCCCCCGCCCTGGCGGACCGAAGAGACGAAATATAATGGGACTCTTTGCACCTTTTTCGGACATTAGTGGGTCCAAGTCTTATAAGAATCAAATATCATATCAAATATACAAAACTAAAACTACCATCGTAGTGGTGTTTCTGAGTCAATACACTCTGAGTCCTAAGTCCCATTTACATATACATATACAAAAACTGTACATAATCAAAGCGCGAAACCTACTGGTGATGGACCTCTACAAGTGTGCTGGCCCAACAGTATGCAGAAGATCGCAGACGTCCTCCTCTGTAACTACACAGATTAAAACCCGTGCTAAGCTTAACGCTTAGTGGGAAACATATGTCTTATACGTATACACATGCATCAATACTCTTTTACAGTAAGCATATAACAGTAACAAATATATAGTAGCAAATATCAAAATTTTCCATGAATTCATATAACAAACTTATACACATACTTGTACTTATAGCAAACTTATGCTTGTTCAGATCTCTCGTAGGAGTTACAAAGCTTATACTTGTACGGAGGTAGCCGTAGGTACTCGAGCTATACTCAAATCTGCAGAGGTACGTCAGGTACATTCAAAGCGAGCGATGTACATTACTTTACCCTTATTAAGCTATTCGGACTCTTATCATATAGCTGTTTTGACTAAGCTAGACCGATAATAAGAATGGTGAGTTTAACACAATAAGTACTGGAAGGTGCGGTACATCTTGAGGTGTCGTAGCCTGAGGCGAGTGTGAAGCATTGATTAGAGACGTGCCTACCCACGTAACAGAAGTGTCGTAGCACTAATAGGAGTGTCGAAGCACTGCTCAGAGACGTGCCTGCCCACGTAACAGAAGTGTCATGTCATTCAA
Organism: Tetrastigma voinierianum; assembly: GCA_016808115.1. Classification (NCBI taxonomy): domain Eukaryota; kingdom Viridiplantae; phylum Streptophyta; class Magnoliopsida; order Vitales; family Vitaceae; genus Tetrastigma; species Tetrastigma voinierianum. Next base: position 124,613 of record JAEQBH010000402.1, read on the forward strand.
TATCCGGTCTTAGGCAGTCTTACAATTATATGTGTTTTGGAAATTATGATCTTATCACATGGGCAAGACATTTAGTTTACCAACGATAAACTCGCCAAGGCGGAGAGGTACGGTCTAATTTTTCTTTACTTTACCTTACAAACATGAATAGACCCTTTCATACACTTATAGGGTCCTCATTAGTCTAATAGACAAGTCCTCGGAGCAACGGAATAACAAAACAAATCAAAACACAAAAATCTCCATATGTGAACAGTAGCCACGTCATAGCGTAGACCTTTGTCATGGCGTACCCGAGGTTGTCCAAACCTCCTTCTCAGCCGCTCCTTGGCGTGGACATGCCACACCTTAGCGTGGACCTACGTTGCTGCGTGGGATCCCTATGTCGTGGCGTAGGACCTCAAAATTTGCCCAGATTTTGTTGATTTCGTCCCTTTTTCCAGAAATCAAACCAAAACTCCAAAATAATCCAAAAGCTTCTCCAAAAACAACCCCAAAAGTATTATAACCCAACCAAAACCAAACATATAGATTAATTAGGGTTTTTCCAAACCCAAACTCAAATACTTGTAAGTTAGGTTGCTTCTAACACCCAAACATATCATGCATCATAAACAGAATTCAGCCTCGAAGGAGGATTCATACTCGACAAGTATTCACACTCTTTAACACATAAAACCTAACTCGAAACTAGATCAAGAACCCAAGAATCCATAGAAAACCATACAAAAGTCCAAAAATCCATACAAATGTTCACAAATTCATACTTAAGTCTAAAAGTCCATACAAATCCATACAAAACCCTAGTTTCCATACAACATCATAGCATCCATGCATTTCCTCTTTTTCTTCTTCTTCTTCTCTTCCTTTCTCTCTTATTCTCTTCTTCACGTAGGAGCCCTTCTCCCCCCAAAATGAGAGACCAATTTGGTCTTATCCTCATTTTGGAGTTAAGGCCATGTTTGACTTAACTCATTTTTTGGATTTTTGCTTTATTTTGCATTTAGGTCCTTCATCTTACTATTATTCTCTATTTAACCATCAAAATCCTACTTTGGCATACAATCTTATTATCTTATGACTTTTATATCTTTTGACAAATTCCACTTTTACCCTTGTATCTTGTACAAATTCCGGGTTTCTCAATTTTCACATTTTGAATTTAAATTACAAAAAATTCAAATTATACCTACAAAATACCCTAAACATGTTGAAAACGACTAGGGTATATTTCGGGGTGTTACATCTTCAGTACCTACACGGATGAAACACCCGTGCTAAGCTTATAGCTTAGTAGGAAACGTATAACATATATGACCACTTGTAGTGGTCCTCAATGACGATATACAATTAACACAATTCCTATTTGCACATTAGTTGTTCATATATCCGACTACTTGTACATTATGTCATTTATTAGAGTTCTCACATTCATTCTTCAAATACATAGTACTTTTATTTCTTTGTAGCTCTATCACATTTTCAATTAAAATCATTGTTTTTCATGTTACATGGTTCCACTAACCATTCAACAATTTTATCTCATCTTTGTGTCTTTTTGCATATTCGAAGTGAATCTTGGTATAAAGCGTATGTACTGAAGATTACTATCATTATGCAGGCAGTGATCATGTATTGTATTGACCCAAATGGGGCCAACTATATCATGTAATCTATAATAGATATGCCTATCTATCCATCTACCCGGGACATATGCAGACAATCAATCTTATTACATTTTTATTCATGTTCAAGCTATCCACATCTCATATACATGGATAATGTCAATCACATGTATTCACTTGAGATACTTTGAACTGATATTCTTTTATACATATACTATAACTCTTACTTTTATCATAACCTGTATGATGATGTTCTCAGTATTGCTCGTATTTCTGTTCATGTAATCATATTTCATATAGCAATCACTTTTATAATTCTTTTACAATTCCATTTATTCACTTGAATCTCTTTATACCAAAATATTTCCTCTAATGAGCTCCCTTTAGGCCAGTTTACGGGTACAATGAGGTCAAAATTTGAATACACTTATTTTAAGGAGATTTGTTCTCCTAGAAGTATAGTTTACCCAAAAATTTAAATCACTCAAGTTGGATGAGTGATGGCCAAGTTATGGCCTAAACACTAAAGTTGTACCCAAACAGACCAGAAACTGCCCAAAAATAAAGCTTCACTTTGACGAATTTTCTGAGTCCAATAGGGTCCAAATTTGAATACACTTATTTCAAAGAGATTTTTTCTCCTAAAAGTATAATTTACCTAAAAATTTGAATTACTCAATTTGGATGAGTGATGGCCAAGTTATGGCCTAAACACTAAAGATATACCAAAATAGACCAAAACTACTCAGCAGAGAAACAACTGTGTTTGCAGGTCCAAATTTGAATACACTTATTTCAAGGAGATCTGTTCTCCTAGAAGTATAGTTTACCCAAAAATTTGAATAACTAGATTTAGATAAGTGATGACTAAGTTATGGCTAAGACAAAAACGTGGGTTTTGAAAAAATTTTAACAGCATCTCCCCTAAAACCCCAATATTTTCTTTATACAAACATTCCTCAATTGAGGACCACAACCATAAAACTGAGCTGAGACCAACAACCATCATTATTATGCAAAATTAGGGTTTTCCCCAAACCCAAACATCATTAAAAAAGGTTTTAGGTTTAGTTTCCATATCTCAATCTTTTTTCTTTTCTCTTATTTCTTCTTCTTTCTTCTTCTTGATCATTAAAATCCTTGATCACATGGAGCAAAATCACCAACTCATCTCTTCTTCTCTCAATCGTAACCCTAAGCTTTCAAACCCAAAGGAAAAATGTTCCTTTATAAGACAAAATTTGGTCTTATCTCCTATTTTTTCATAAGGCCATGTTTGGCTTGTCATTTTTGTTAAGTTTTCCATTTTTTTTTGCATTAAAGTCCTTCCTTCTTTCTCTTTCATTTACCCTTCTACTTATCAAATATTCTACAACACATATAAACTTATTCTGTTATGACCCTTGAGTCTTGTATTAATTCCAGTTTTATCATTTTTTGTTCTTTGCAATATAAATTTCGGAAAAATACAAATTTAACTTATTTTATACCCTAAACATCTTATAAAACTGATATGGTATATTTTGGGGTGTTACAGGTGGTCCATGAATCCGGAGCCCTAAGATGATAACAACATCCAGTAATGTGATCGTCATCTCCCTAACCGGTAAATGAAATGTGTGCGTCTCAAGACGCCATCTCTTAATCAGACTCGTGATGAGGCCCCAATCGAGTGTGACGTGTTCGATGCGGTATAAACCATAGAAGCCGGATCGGACCACATAAGGGCGAATAAAAGGATCCATCTGCCGTTCGCGCGAACCCGACATATGTTGACATGTAGTACCCGAAAAAGCTCACAATTACAAAGAAGATATCGATAAATCAATTCCCACGCCCTTCGTTACCTGATAATTGAAAACAATATTTTATGATATGAAAAATGGATACCTGAATAATGTCCACTAAATGAGACCGATGTCTGTCCTGTAAAACCAAGACAAATCTATCTAACAAATCTACATCATAAGGCCCTCCGAATGCCATATCTGTAACGTTTAACAATCAATAACAATTAACAAATAGGCAAGCATAGTATATGAATACTTAATCTGATTATTAAAGGCAATGTAACAACAATAAATATACATGTTTCAATCAACTTGATTCCTATTTTGACAAGATTGATGATTGTGACCAGGTTGTTTGCACAACCCACATGTAATAGTAGTCTTCCCCTCTCTAACATCCATTTCATTATGCAAACGGGTTGATTTAGGATGTCCACGTGATGTGCATTTCATTTACTTAGAAGGCACAGTGGTTGGACCATCATGAGGAGACCATTCATATTCATCTAAGATAGAATGGAACAATGTTGCCCATGTATCATAGTACGATTGGGTACTATAGTAGACATGAACAAATGATCGAAAATCTATGGAGTGAAACTGAAATGCTGTCATAATATGTGTAACACCCCAAATTATATCATAGTAGTTTATTACATGTTTAAGGTATAATATAAGTAAAATTAGCATTTTTTGGAAATTAAGTGTGAAGAAGGATATAACCAAGATTTTTGAAGAAGTAAAGGTTAAATTGGTAATTTGTAAAATGAGGATCCAAAGGTCATAAAACAAGAAAATGATATGTTATTGTAGGAATTTAGATAAGTTGATTTTCAAATAGGATGAAGTGGAAGGACTAAAATGCAAGAGCTAAGAAATTAAGTCAAAAAGAGGTATGAGCTAAACAAGGCCTTGTAACAAATGGGGGGATAAGATCAAATTGTCTAGGAATTAGACAAGTTTAATTTTTTATTTTATTTTTTTGTGGCTTTGGAGTGCTAGGGCTTACGGTTTGGAGAAGAGCCAAGTTTGGTTTGCTTTTCTCTCCATCTTTTGGGTTCTCCTTGTTCAAGTAAAAAGAAAAGAGAAGAAATCAAGGTATGAAATTCATGTTTGGAACTCTAATATTTGTTAGTATGAAATTTCTCATTTGAAGTATGGATTTGTTGGTGAGGAAACCCTCCTACCTCTCTTTTTAGCTATGTTTGGGTTAGAAGAACGCTATATCTGTATAAAAGTTATTTTTGTTGGTGTTAGTTCAGTTTTGTGGTTGGTTTTGGGTTTTTGTTGGAAATTTCGGGTGAAAATGAAACAAACCCTACTTGAGAAATGTGAGGTGAGTCTTAGAATCTTGAAAGTTAGTGTGGTACTCAAAGTTGAGTCTGGAATACTCCAAGTTGATCTAGATACTCAAAGTTGTTTTGGTCTAGAGGATATTAAGTGTCGGTACTAAAAGATGAGTATCGGTACTCAAAACATTTTGGTGCAGAGGATGTTAAATCTTGATGCGAAAGTTAGTCTGGGGGGTACTCAAAGTGGTTTAAGGTCGGAGGATGTTAAGTCACGAATCTGAAGGGTTAGTCTTGGTACTTAAAGTTGTTTGAGGTCCGAGTATCGGTATTGCAACCCTGTTTTGTTCTGTTCTTCCGCTAATTCTGAGCAGGGAATGATCGGTACATGTATAAAGTTATATGAAAAAATGCTATACTTGCCTCCTTTGCGGTTAAGCTTTGCTTCTCCTGGCGATCTTATCGTTGGACAAACACCAGTTTCTTGCTCTTATTTATTAATGTGATTAAAACCGAAATAACAAGCTCGAAAACACATACGATTTTATGCACTAAGACCAGATAAGCGAGAATGAATAGCGACCGCGTTTGTTGGTGTGACAGCACTCTTGCATTATGATACAACACCTCTATTACGTGGTAGACACGTCTGTTCGATCTTGACGGCGCACTCACTTTAGTCTTCTGACACTCTACATTACGTGGGCAGATACTTTCTTTTTAGTGCGACGACACTCTTACATTGTGCTAAGACACCTCTGTTACGTGGGAAGGCACGTCTCTGTTCAGTGAGACGACACTCATGTTAGTGCTACGACACTTCTGTTACATGGGTGGACACGTCTCTATTAAGTGCGATGGCACTCCTGCATTATGCTACGACACCTCTGTTACATGGGCAAGCACGTCTCTGTTCAGTATTGTACCGTGCCTTTGGGTACCTATTGTGCTGCATCTCTATCATTCATTGTTACTAGTCTATATATGCAAACTTTTATATGATAAGAATTTGAATAATGAACAATAAGAAAGCATAAGAAATCAGTTTAGTTTTGTAATGTACCTACGGATACCTTCTGTACAAGATCTCTGTTCTAAACTCCTACGGGAGATATGAAAATTCCGTTATAAGAATTATGTTATATGAAAACTCTGTTATAGAATTATGTTATATGTAAACTCTAACATATGCCCTATGATATATGTATCATATAATTGTGGACCACTTCAAGTGGTCATATGTATATATGTTTCTATTAAGATATAAACATACGGGTGTTTCATCCGTGTAACGCCGTCTTGAAGGACATCCAAGGTATTCCGCATTCGCCAGGGCCAACACAACAATAGGAGTCCACCTGATGTAGGTTTTGCTTTTGGTTTCGAAATGTAAACGTAAAGTTTTTGTAATAGTGGGGTTTGTGTAAGTACAAGTAAATGAGACTCAGGCATGTATATACAAGACATTTAAACACCACTACGGTGGTTGTATTACAAGTTGTATTCGTATGAAATTATATATATGAAATGGGCTCACCAATGTGCTTGACAAATTAAAGAGTCTCGGTCTCATCGCCCCTCTCTTCGCCCGAGGCGAGGTAGGGCGACAATAATGGGAAAATCCATATATAAGTGTCTTACCATGAGTGCATTTATCGTCATGTAAGTTGAGGCGATGTGTTCAACCTCTCTTTGACTTGACATGAAATCGTCTCTGGTTGTGATTGTAAAGAACAATCTCAAATGATCCAACCTTAACCGCATGTGCCTTAATCTTAGTATCAACATATGGAGTATATTGCTCATTTAATGTCAATTTGTTATAACCTTGTTCCGTTCTTGCAACAAAGTAACTATTGAGCCTAAAAAAGATTAATTGAACAATGATTCTGGTAAGCTCTCGAGCTCCTTTAAGAATACTATTGAAAGCCTTAGACATGTTTGCTCATCATCCCTATCTTCGACCTCCCGTCATGTGAAAGTACCCATTTCTCAAGGGATTGCCTCGACCATCGTTGTGCTTTTAAATTAATTCTCCCAATTGTGATATATACTTATTGAATTTTCCAACCGGTTGCTAAAACTTACTACGCATACCAATTCATAAGATTTTATCTTTGAATCGATTCATAAAGTTGATTGCAAGATAAGGCATGTAAATCCTATGATATGCATATGGTTCAGTTTAACCAGAGGATGTTAAGTACCGATACTGAAAGTTGAGTACTGGTACTTAAAGTTGTTTGAGGTCCGAGTATCGGTATTGCAACCCTGTTTTGTTCTGTTCTTCCGCTAATTACGAACGAAATGATCGGTACATGTATAAAAGTTATATGAAAAATGCTATGTACCTCACTGCAGAGGTTAAGCTTTGCTTCTCCTCAGCGATCTTATCGTTGGACAAACATAGTTTCTTGCTCTTATTTATTAATGTGATTAAGAACAAAATAACAAGCTCGAAAACACATACAATTTTATGCCTGCCTAAGACCGAATAGCGAATGAATAGGCACGTTTGTTCAGTGTGACAGCACTCTTGCATTATGATACAACACCTCTGTTACGTGGTAGACACGTCTCTGTTCAGTGCGACGGCACTCCTGCTAGTGCTACGACACTCCTGTTACGTGGGCAGATACTTTCTTTTTAGTGCGACGACACTCTTACATTGTGCTAAGACACCTCTGTTACGTGGGAAGGCACGTCTCACATTCGAGTGAGGCATTACTCATGTTGAATCTTCGACCTTACATTACATGGGTGGACACGTCTCTATTAAGTGCGATAGCCTTTCACTGCGTTATCTTCATTGTATACATTCACGTGGGCAAGCACGTCTGTTCGATGTGTACCGTGCCTTTGGGTACCTATTGTGCTGCATCTCTATCATTCATTGTTACTAGTCTATATATGCAAACTTTTATATGATAAGAATTTGAATAATGAACAATAAGAAAGCATAAGAAATCAGTTTAGTTTTGTAATGTACCTACGGATACATACGTACAAGATCTGTTCTAAGCTCTACGGAATGAAAATTCCGTTATAAGAATTATGTTATATGAAAACTCTGTTATAGAATTATGTTATATGTAAACTCTAACATATGCCCTATGATATATGTATCATATAATTGTGGACCACTTCAAGTGGTCATATCTATTATATGTTTCCTATTAAGATATAAGCTTAGCACGGGTGTTTCATCCGTGTAGGTACTGAAGAGGACATCCAAGGTATTCCGCATTCGCCAGGGCCAACACAACAATAGGATTCCACCTAATGTAGGTTTTGCTTTTTGGTTTCGGAATGTAAACGTAAAAGTTTTTGTAATAGTGGGGTTTGTGTAAGTACAAGTAAATGAGACTCAGGCATGTATATACAAGACATTTAAACACCACTACGGTGGTTGTATTACAAGTTGTATTTCGTTATGAAATTATATATATGAAATGGGCTCACCAATGTTAACAGCAAATTAAAGAGTCTCAGTCTCATGTCGCGCCCCCTCTCTTCGCCCAGGCAAGGGTAGGGGCGTGACAATATGACTATAGGAAAATCCATATATAAGTGTCTTACCATGAGTGCATTTATCGTCATGTAAGTTGAGGCGATGTGTTCAACCTCTCTTTGACTTGACATGAAATCGTCTCTGGTTGTGATTGTAAAAGAACAATCTGATGATTATATACTTATGTGCCTTAATCTGGAAGTATCAACATATGGAGTATATTGCTCATTTAATGTCAATTTGTTATAACCTTGTTCCGTTCTTGCAACAAAGTAACTATTGAGCCTAAAAAAGATTAATTGAACCAATGCAGTTACGGGTAAGCTCCGAGCTCCTTTAAGAATACTATTGAAAGCCTTAGACATGTTTGTACTCATCATCCCATATCTTCGACCTCCATCATGTGAAAGTACCCATTTCTCAAAAGGGATTGCCTCCAACCATCGTTGTGCTTTTAAATTAATTCTCCCAATTGTGTCCATATACTTATTGAATTTTCCAACTTCAGTTGCTAAAACTTACTCTGCATACCAAATTCTTTAAGATTTTATCTTTGAATCGATTCATAAAGTTGATTGCAAGATAAGGCATGCAAATCCTATGATATGCATATGGTTCAGTTTAACCAAGATGAACATCAGTCATTGCTGTCACAATGCTTGGATGTCTGTTAGATATAACACAAAGTCTCATCCGTTGAGTTACCTTGTTTCTAACACATGGCAAGAACCATCCCTAACTTCCAATATTCTCTCATTCTGTAATAGCAAATGCCGATGGAAACAATTGATTATTTTCATCACAACCCATAGCAATAATTATCGTGTCTTTATACTTCCCATACAAATGTGTACCATCAATACTCAGTATGGGCCGATAATGATTGAATCCTTCAATAGATGGATGAAACGCCTAGAAAAAGTGTTGAAATACCTCAGTGTTATGCATATGACTGTAAAATGTTTTTCAAGTTACAACACATCCAAGATTTTCTTGCTTTAATGCCATGAAGAAAGTGGCAGTTCTATATATGGCTTATGAAAGTCCCCAAATAAGATTGTAAGTGCTTTATGTTTTCCAACCAATGCCTTCTTGTATGATATTTCATATCTAAATTTCTCCATAATGGTTGCTTGGATAGCAACTACTGACAAAGTGAATTGTGCCTTAATCATTGCCTTGATATGATCAGCAACCAACTTGGAATCTAATTGTTAATGGTCCTGGTTCAAGCAAGGATTGACACAAGTATGTGGACCTTTATACTTATTGATTGCGAAGAAAGATGTATCTTTCATAACCATAGCACGAAGCTTCCATATACATTGACACTATCTGAACACTAGCAATTTTTTTGAAGATGCAATAACCACAAACTGTTGGTGTGCTTTAATAGAGTACATATGACATCTTGCAACTTGACTGGAAGTAAAACAGCCAACCACGAGAATTCTCCACTTGAGTTTGTGGTATTATAGTTCACCCATGGAGTCTAGTCACTTGAAACAGCATTACCAAAGTTTTCCATATTTTCAAACTGAGGTGATGGTGCTAAGTAATAATTAACAGTTACCCTCTTGTTTGGGTCTTCAGGATTTGGGTTATTTGAGACATCACAACTTGGCACATCTACAAATACATATCTCCCTTACTCATGTCTATAAGTTGGTTAAGAGTTAACAAAGCCGAAACATGTCCATAAGCTTGAACATCTCCATCTCTATCACTTTCATTGTCACCATCTTCATCACCTCCTTAATTCATTTTCATAATCTTGATCATCTTCATTTACTTCACATCTATTAGTTATAGCAACTGGAGCGCTACTAGGCTCACACTCATAGTTCAATTCTTCAACATTAAAATTTCCTTCAAGTAATAAATTTGTGTAAGTATCAATTGATTGATTTACTTGCTTGTAGCTTAAAACGCACTAGCTGAAGATACAATTCAATTTCCTCAATTCCAGTTGTATTAACCAATTTCAACATTTAATACACACTATTGTCATCCCATATTGGACAAGGTTGGAACCTATTTCCGCTTTTCAAAGGATACTTACAAGTGAGGACTAACTTAAACCTTTCTTTATCAATACATGTCCTTAAGTATATCATAGCTAACAATTGATCTATGTGCAATCAATCGATACATCCAAAGGCACAATAACAACTTTGTTCCCAACATATTTCAAATCTATTTTAGTCCTTTTGGTTTTTCCATATGATGGAAATAGTGGGGTCACACATTATTTACCTACACAAAATGTCATTCATAAGATAATATCATTACCAAAGTTGTCTTACAAAACAAACACACCAAATGGAATGCCAATAGTTACCAAAACCATGAACCAAATAGGCCCTTATGTCTATACTAGCTAAAAAACATAAACACATAAATCACTTAATTCAAATAATGAATCATGAACCAAATAGGTCATTGTGTCTATACTAGTTATAATGAAAATGTGTATCACAAACGAAGAACACAGAAATCAGTTAATTCAGACAATTAAAATGGTTTTAGATAACATCAATAATAGAGCAGAAAAAAACAATTAAGGTTTTACCAAGAACAATTTTCAGATGAAGAACAATGTTCAACTTTCAAATAACATAAAAACAAAGAAGAAATCACACATTACAAAAATGAACAAAAAAATGTGTGTGAAAAAACATACATTCACTATTGTGGAAGATTTATCATCCTTAGACTTTGTGAAAAACTCAACCTATATTTTTATGAAGTTTCTACCAACCCATAAAAGCCCTAAAAATCGAAGTAGAAGTAGGTTACTTGCTGTGGAGGAGGACTATAGTGATTAGAATAGAGTAGCTGGTCGGATGAAGCTCGAAATGCACAACAAAATTAGCACTAACAGTTACCGGAGAGGAAGAGGAGGAGGAGTAGCGAAAGAGAAAAGGGAGAAAAAGCCAGAAAATGGAGAAAAAGCAAATGGGGGAGAAGAAGAGCGCCTTGGTTTTAGAAAAGTATTCCATGTCAAGTCTAGGGTTCTACTATCAAGTCACACACTCAATGACCATGAGTGGAATAAACTATTCATGGAGTAAATCACCAAATTAGAAACATAAGACGATAATGAAAATGCCTCTTTATTATTGAAATATGAAAGTAATAACAATTACACTATTGCCCTAGGGCACATCACTAACACCAAACACCTAAGCATATCACCAAAACTACAATTAACAACCTCAATTTGACCATCAGTTTGAGGATGAATAGCAGAAGAAAATTTCAAAGTAGTGCTAAACAATTTCCAAAGATTTTTCCAATCAGATACAATGGTGGAAGGCAAACCATGCAATTTAACAACTTCTCTAAAAAATAATTTAGCAACACGTGAAACATCATTGGTTTTGTTACACAGAATAAAATGCCTCATCTTAGAAAACCTGTCAACAATAACCAAAATAGAATCATGCCCTCTAGCAATCCTAGGCAATCCAAGAACAAAGTCCATACTAACATCCTTCCAAGGTTCATGAGGAACAGGTAAATGAGTATATAAACCAGTGTTTTATTTCCTAGCCTTAGCTAACTGACATATTCTATATTGTGCAACTATCCTAGCAACGTCATTTTTTAGAGAAGGCCAATAAAATCTATATTCAACCAATGCAACAGTTTTATCCCTCCCAAAATGTCCATCTAAACCACCTACATGCGTCTCCCAAATTAATAAATCCTTAAATGATATTTGAGGTATGCACAATTTAGTCACTTTAAACAAATAACCATTTTCAACAAGAAAGTCAACATACTCATGACGGTTGCCATTACTATCCTCATCATAAATAATACCAAAGTCAAGACATGCAGAATACTCATCTTTCAATCTATCAAGACAAATGGCATGAGCACTCATACGATGAAGTGTAATAGTTAATCGATTAAGTGCATCAACAACTTTGTTTTCAATACTAGCACGATGATTAATCACAAAAGAATATTCATTCAGAAATTCAACCCACTTACCATGTTGAGCATTCAATTTCTTTTGTGAGTCTAAATATCTTAAAGCTTGGTGGTCACAAAACAACACAAATTTAGTAGGCAACAAATAAAACCTCCAAAAACGAAGACTATGCACTATAACATAAAACTCTTTATCATTTGTAGAATATCGTCTTTTAGCATCATTGAGTTTTGCACTAAAGAAAGCTATAGGGTGACCTTCTTGACTTAAGACACCACCAATACCTACACCTGATGCATCACAAGCAACCACAAAAACTTTGGTAAAATCATGATATCTCAAAACAGGTGCCTCAGTCATTTTGACCTTGATTTCTCTGAATGTCTGGCTAGCAACATTAGACCATTGAAACTTCTTATTTTTTAAACATTATGTGATAAGAGCCATAAAAGTGCTAAATCCCCTTATAAATCTCCTATAGAAAGAAGCTAAATCATGAAAACTACGAGTCTTAGTGATAGATTTTGGTTCATGCTACTCCCTAATTGTAAAGCCTTTTCCCCTGTCTTCGAAAAGCGAGGGGAACGCCACACAAAGCAAAGACCTGTTAACCTGATTTCCTGGCATTATTGGGCCCATTTCAAGCATAGATTCATAATTGATACAAACTTGTCTCAAAATCCAGAATTATGAAAAATTCTAGACTACAAATTATAACTTGTGGAACTACCACTATAGTGGTGTTTAAAATGTCCTGTACAAATATGCTTGAGTCTTTGACAACTTATCTACTTACTAGTATTGCTATAACAAAATACATGGGGCAGTGGACCCACATAAATGAGACACCTAAGGTTGTGTTGGTCTTGCTAGGTGTAAGATGTCCATGTCGACTTCTTCAGAACCTACACGGATGAAACATCCGTGCTAAGCATATAGCTTAATGGGGAAAACAAGAAAACATATATATATATATATATATATATATATATATATATACTATATATATATATATATATATATATATATATATATATATATATGTGTGTGTGTGTGTGTGTGTGTGTGTGTGTGTGTGTGTGTGTGTGTGTATGATGCAAGCTGACATGTATAACCGCTTACATTAATCCTCAATTTTAGTATATAAGAACATATAATTATTTCCACAAATCAAATTATTCATCTCTCCCGTAGAAGTAGTTATCATAAATTTCATAACAGAAGATACTCGTAGGTACACTACAGTACATAACAGAGATATGCCTTAGCATCCGAGCTGATTACATTTGTGTTCATATTATTCAAAATTCATATGCACACATCCTTATATATTTTGTGACCAATTAACGATGAATGAGAGGAAACAACACACTCGTAAGTCTGGTCGTTATTAGGCAAAATGTCGGCGCGAGCGACGTGCATGCAACCGCGAAACATGGGTATGTGTACTCTGCTTGCCCGAGAATGTATAGCGGCTGACGAGGCGTCACTTATCGCGCCAAAATAAAGTCTTTGGGTAGCACTGAGCGGGGTATCAAGCGCTAAGCGGATGTGTCCCATTGTTCCACTATCGGTCTTAGGCAGACATACAATTATATGCGGTTCAAAGCATTCTGCACTAATCTTACCATTATCCATGTTATACACTTGAGTGATTCTTAGGCGCGCCCTCATTCATATTGAATCGTCCATGTCACGTATTTTATTTAGTAATTAATAATGTATAACTTGTATACATGTACGAACCTTTTCATTCACTAGTTAGGATCGTCAATTAATCCAATTTCATGCCTATCATTCACCTCAATCGAAGTCCTAACAAATGAGTAATTGTAAGACCGAGAATTTTCGAGTTCTGGACTTAGGACTCATAAGATGTTAAATTGGTAGATAATGGGTCAAAATATAATCAGTCTTAGTCTCCTACAATTGAAAAAGGAAAAGAAAACGTGAAATGAAGAATGGAGAATGATGCCAGTGAATTTTTCTTTTAGAGAGAAATCACCTCTCTCTAAGATCCCGGGCAATCGGACCGTCGGAATTCTTCGGAGCAAGAAGGAAAGTTGCTCTACGCATCGAGGCCTACGCGTAGGCTCCTGTTTTAAGGAGTTTCGACAAACTCCGAGAGGTAGGAGTTTTATCCTACTTGGTTTTACACTTTGTTTAAGTGTTTTATGATGTTTCGGTTGGGTTGAGGCCTTGAACAGCTGTTTGATCGGTCCCAAAACTTGGGACCCGGTGGGTAATTTTGGAGCCATTTGGACAGCCCACGGACTGTGTGTGGACGGTGTGGGCTGTTGGGTTGTGAATAATGCATTAAATCATGTATTGTGATGTCTATGAGGCCGGAAATGGCCATGAAATTCGGGTTCCCAAAGTGAACCGATGATTGGATGATAGGCCGTTAACAGTAACCCTGAGGGTTTTATAGTTCACGTGAATAGTGACACGAATTAATTTTGTGTGAAAATGTGTTTGGTTAAGTGATTCAAGATGAATTGCTCGTGTTTGTTGATTAGCCCATTCGTGCAGTGTAATGGATTGTGAAATTGCATAACATGTTTTGTGTGATTTAAATTATGTAAATATATGCGATGATATATTTGCATGTGTTATATAAATTGTATTGAGTGGCGTACATTGCATTCCATATACCTTGGGCATCCTAGAGCGATAGGAGTGAGTGCATGGTGGTTTTATTGAGAGAGTGGTTTCGGAGGGGTTTGACTAATAGCCAAGCTAATTGTCGGGTGTGTCCATTACAACATCGAAGGGTAGTCCATATAAAATATCAATCGTCGGAGTCAGCCCAATTGATATATATCGGAGGGTTGTCCACTAATTAGATTATCGGAGTCGGTCCACTACTTATATCGGAGGGTTGTCCACAAATAAAAACAAATATCTTTGTTTTGAAAATAAGGTTTCTCATACGTGGCTTAGGCAAGTGTGAGGGAGTCGGTGAGGACTCGGGGTATGAGTTGGTCATGTAGACATTCAAGTAGGATCACGCATTTACTTGAATGTGCGTTTTCATTGGAGCATTGCATATGCACTTAGGTGGAGAGTAATCCATTCAGGGTGATTCCATTACTGGGCATTAGCTCACCCTGTCGAAAGAATTATATTATTTCAGGTACAGGGAGCGCACGAGGAGATGGCTTATCATAGAGGTCGCTTTAGAAGAAAGCCGGGTTGTGGCTTTGGTTTTATGATGTATTATGTATTAAGATAATTTTAGCTTTTAATATATATTTGTATAAGTAAATTATTAACTCTTGAAACTATGGTATATAGTTAGTGTATTTTGATGAGCATTGGTAAATGGGCCCAAGTGGCCATTTGTACTCATATTGGATTATATTGGATTGTTTGGGACAGGTTTGTATTTGGGTAGAGCTCCCCGTACAAAGGAGACTCACATGATTTTAAGTGAATAGTGTCGGATTTACCCGACATTCACTAATATTCAGCAGTTGGCCAGATGGTGTGAACCGATTTGGGGCGATCCGTAATAGTTTTTAAAATTAACAAAAGGAAGGGGGAAAGACAGGTCTTTAGGTTTGCTTAGGCGAAGAGGACCTTTGCCGAGGTGAGGGAGGGACTAGGCAAATTTGTCCTCTGGTTCACGTAGGTGGGCAAGACCTTCGCCTAGGTGAAGACCTTTGCCTAGGTGAAGCTTCTCTTCGCCTAGGCGTAGGGCATCGGGCTTTGACATAAATGTCATATTTTTGCCCTTTTCACTGGACAATTTCCAAATCAAAACAAAACTAGACCAAAACAACTCTCAAACCCAACTCAAACCAACAAAAAACACAAATATGCGGAGAGTTAGGATTTTACCTAACCTTGATATCTTTAAAGCTTCAACCTAGCTTCCCTTTTCTTCATTTTCTTCTCTTTACATGAACAAGTAGAACCCAAACAAGTGAAGAGAAAGCAAACCAAAAGAACTTGGTTCTTCTTCTCCAACACACGGATGCCCTAGCTCCTAAGCCAAAATGGAAAATCCCAATAGTAGAAGACAATGCTAAATAATAACCCAAGGGATTTGGCTCAAGCTTTTTCCTCTTTGCTATTTAGTCCTCAAATTATACTCTATTTGAAATTCAACTTATTAAAATTCTATAGTGGCATATAATCTCCTTGTTTTATGTCTTTTAAGTCCCTATTTTGACAATTAACATTAATATGCTAAATGACACAATAATTCGATTATATCATTTTCATGACTAACTATTAAATTTCCGAAAAACACAAATTTGAGTTTCTATTATACCCTCGCGTTTCATAAAACGATTGGGTATATTAATTTCTGAATATTACACTAATAACTCTAACCTTTTTAGAGATTAGCTCAATATCATGTTCGAGACAAAATAAAGCCTCACGAAAAGCTTTATGTGGTTATGTAAAGAACACTTCTTAAGGTTAACATAAAGCTTGGCCTCTCGAAGAGTGAGAAAAACTTGTCAAAGGTGTTCTAAATGCTCTTCTTTGGATTGACTATAGATCAATATGTCATCAAAGTAGACCATAAGAAATTTACTAATGAAAGGTTGCAGGACATGGGTCATAACTCTCATGAAAGTACTATGAGCATTAGGAGCTGGCCAAAGCATGACCAACCACTCAAACAAACATCTTATGTTTAAATGCGATTTTCCCTCATCCTCACGGCCCGACCACGAATATGATGATAACCACTCGCAAATCAATCTTAGAGCAGCTAGAACCGGCTAATATATCAACATATCCTCGAAAGCGAGGGATAGGAAATCTATATTTGATTATGATCTTATTGATGGCTCATATCCACACACATTCTCCAAGATCCATCTTTCTTAGGTGTCAACAAAGCTAGCACCGTACAAGGAGTAAGGCTATGCCTAACAAATCCTCTCTCAAAAAGTCCTTCTACTTGCCTATTCAACTCCTCTCTCTCTTTAGGATTCATCCTATAATGTGGAAGGTTAGGCAATTGAGAACCTGAAACTAAATCTATAGCATGTTGGATGTCTCTTAAAGGTGGTAGTTCACTAGGCAACTCATCGGACACCATATCAACAAAATCATCTAGCAAATTCTTCACTTCCAAAGGAACATCGACAATCGAAGAATCAGATGGAACTCATTTTTCCACTAATGCTAAGCACATACTAGGCTTAATCCCCTCCCTCTCAAACTTCTTACATTTTAAAATATGCAAATTTTGTTCAGGAAGTTTAGAGATGTCAAGTTTACCATTGCAACCTTTGGGCTTAACAGGTCTCAAAATAATGTTCTTACCCTTGTACTTGAATGAATAAATGTTATTTTTACCAAAATTTGTAACATTAAGATCATAAAGCCAAGGGCGACCTAAAAGAACATAGGCAACATCCATGGGTAGTACATCACAATAGATTTCATACTTATAATTCTTCATTTGAATAGAGACTAGACACCTTTGAGTGATAGACAAAGTATGGTCATTCACCCATACTACTCTAAAAGGATTTGGATGTGGTTCCACTTTCATGTTTAACAATTTAACAGCATCCTTAGAAACTACATTCATTGAACTACCCCTATCGATCACTAACTTACATTTCTTATCTCCACTGTGTATGACTATGTGAAAAATACTAGTACGCTTCCAATCATCATTATCTATAGTTGTGGATAGCACATATCTAACCACACCAACACACGTTGCATCATCACAATCTTCATGAAGATCATCTTCATCACCAGAATAATCTAAAGGATCAACAATTGGGTCTTCCTCATCCTCCAAACTACTTTGTTCAATATCTAATGCCAATGCACGTTGGGGACAACGAGACACAATATGACCCTTGTGATGAAACTTATGACAGACAATTAATGAATTATTAGCCTTAGACTCAATAGGAGAAGCAACAGGAAGAGAGTTATGCAAACTAGACTCTTGGCTCCTAATGTTATTGGGCCTAGTATTACCATTTGATGACATGGACTATGACTTGGATTGACCTGTGCGTGCAAAAGAGGAGGATCTATTGAACTTCTCGACTTTTAAGGCTTTTTGATATGCATCCTCTACTGTGTGTGGAGCATGCAATTTAACCATCCTTTGAATGTCAAACCTGAGACCATTAACAAAATGAGTGCAGACAACAAATTGATCCTCAACATGAAACTCACTACACCTAAGCTTAGCTTCCTCAAATTTAGCAACATATTCAGCCACACTAAGAGTCATTTGTTTTAGGTTAATCAAGTTGGAGAACAATTGACTCCTATATGATGGAAGAATGTATTTTTCTTGCAACTTTGCTTTCATAACAGCCCATTGGGTGATGGATGGTTCACTGATGAATCCATGTCTTGCTTACATAACACGTGCAACTAGTATATCTTATGCGAATTGGTTAATTTCATTTTTATGGCCAGATCCATTCACTATCAATCATTTCCTTGCCAATCAAAATATTCTTCCATGTAACTAACTAATCAGAAAGCATTAGGATCCATTCCATATCAAATTAGGGAGCACTAACCTTGACTTTTTTGTGATATCCCTTTGAGGTTGTCCCAACTTGTATATCTGATCTCGCTGATTACCATTAACCCTAATTTTGGTATAGGCGAACGTATCTTCTCTCACCTGATTTGGTGGGTAATCTTGTCTTGATGGTTGATAATCTAATGGGAAGTCGACATTCGCAACTCGAAACTGATCACCTAGGTTGAACTGAAGGTCTCCGGTTGCAGGTAACCTTGTGTGAGGTTGAGCAATGAAATTAACCAATTCGGCTAAGATGTACTGGCAGAATGTGTTGCAAGACATGATTCGTCTAGGTGAACCACCTATCACCCCCAAATTGATGTAGCTCGGCTACAAAAAATAATAAGATTAAAAGAAAGCGAACAAAATAAACAGAATGAAATTCTTAAGTTTTCAATATCATATCAAGTCCCCAAAAATAATAACATAAGGTGTCATTTATAGGCACCAACAGAAAATTCTAATAGATAAATCCAAAAAGTATGAATAAATAAATAACTAATAATAATAAAAATATCATTAGACTTTGGCTTCCTATCTTGTCTAGGCCTAAATATGGGCCTACTCTATACCCCATCACTGATGCTATGGCGACATGGTGGAGAAAAATGCATTAGGGAGTTGGTTGGATGATCGCTCAAGGCAGGGTGTTGGTAGCAGCCTACGGCTTGATCTCTTCCCTGTAAAAATTTAAGCTTTCTCAAAGAGGCGTTGGTTGCTTTTTCTTAAATACGCTAA
This sequence comes from Tetrastigma voinierianum, assembly GCA_016808115.1. NCBI lineage: Eukaryota > Viridiplantae > Streptophyta > Magnoliopsida > Vitales > Vitaceae > Tetrastigma > Tetrastigma voinierianum. The sequence continues at coordinate 144,041 of JAEQBH010000402.1, forward strand.
TCCCTTTTGTTTTCTATTTAAACTTAGGGTTTTCCTAAAACAAGTCACCCTCATACCCCTCTTCTCTTTATTCAATCACTTAGTTGCCCTTATGAAAATTCCGGGTGTTACAGGCTGTGCTCTTTATCGTGGTTATCAAATATGTAGTTAATTTTTTAGTTTAAAATCTTACCTATTAGAGACCATTTTGAAATGTATACTAATAATAAATAATAAGCTATTGAATGATCTAACATTTTCACTTTCTTTCCAAACTTTAATGCAAAATTTATGCCTTCTTGGTGGTGGTAGGTGAGTGGAGTTGGGTTGGAGGCCATTAAAAATTTCTTTTTTTTGAAAAAGGATAAATTTATTGATTCGGGTTAAAAATCAAAAGTGTTAAAAATTTTAAAAGAAAGCATTAATATCTAGGTTAATAAGCGAAATGATTAGCTCAGGAAGCATATGTTTGATAATCTAGAAAATACATAGAATCGCCAGATTTTGAATCATGTATCTTAAATAATCGATTTGATTTTATAAGCTATCGGATTGAATTTTGTCATCCCTACGAGCTGTGCGCGAGAACTTCGCTGTAAGTTAGCGTGTGTCTGATTTGTACATGAGTCGACTGATAAGCATGTCCTGACCAATCCAATGACAAAACACATGTCGCGACAAGTCAGCCAACCATGTGAAAAAAAATAAATGAAAGACAAAGACAAACCCCTATCGATGTGCAAAAAATCACTCTATTGAAATTAAAAAAAAAAAACCCATTTTTGAAGAAGAATAGGATGGAATGAATGATTTCAAGTCAAAAATATCCAAAAAAAAAAGGCAACTAAAATTAAAAAGCTGCATTTTATGGATAAATAATGATAGGACTTTGGCCCATCATACTTAGTTATGGGGGTAAAACACTCTATTTAAAAAAAAAGGCATTTCAAAAAAGGCAGGACAAAATCTAACTTCTATATAAAAGTTTAGAGGATATGGTGCACTATTCATTCTTTTCACAAATTTCTGTGTTTGGTGTACCTTATCGTACCTATTGACTAAGTCAGATTTTTTAGTGTTTTTTTTTGGTTAAAAGCAATGTACTAATATAAACTAATAAGTCATCAAAATGAATTTTCAATTGCTTTTGCTTAGAACTCTTATAATCAGATTAGCGGTCTTTTTTTCTTTTTTTGAAAAATTAATAACATTAATTAATGTTTCATATGAAATTATAAGGAAAAAAAGATCTCCATTAAACATAAACTTGCTATGTTATGGAGATAAAGTTATATTCTTTGATAGGAAGATGGAAAAACAGAAGAGGCCATATTGACCATGAACTTTTATATGTCGTTCAAGTACACAAACACACATTTTATCAAAAAAAAAAGTACACAAACACATGGAGGAGGACAGGAAAATTTGGAGCCATACAATTTGACTCTGTTTTTCATTGTCTCTTTTTTCTTTTTTTCCTTTTCTTTTTGCACTTTGGATTTGTCTTTGGGTACTTTTCAATCCAAACTTTGACCGGACCAGTATATATTAAGTTGATTTAGAATTTATTCAGAAAGGAAGAAAATTGGAAAAATATATTTGTCTATACATAAGAGAAGTAATAAAATCATAGCTTATTAGTATTAGTTTTGTTCTATTATTTTTTATGGTGGTAATAAATACTTTTCAATTTCAAATTATTTTTTAAAATTAATTAACTTATTGATCAATCCAATACACTGAGTTTTACTTTGAACTTTTTCATAAGATATTATTTATATGGGAGAAAAATAACAATCATTTAAAACCAATTTTCATTTATGAATGTCATTTATACCGTTTTGTGAGTTTTTTAAAAAAATTTAATAAATCCAACACGATAAGGTTTTTTTAATTTGAACCCTATTTCGGGAGTAAGAAAATTTATGAACATATTGCCACGAATTTAGCTTTTCACTAAGCTCCTATGCGACACTTACATAACCCTCGCTCAAGTTGCTAAGTCACCCTCCCCACTTGGATAGCTAGTCTTGCTAAGTACTCACACTTCAAGATTGGAAGCTAAGAGGTAAGAAGAACTCACAAGGAAACCCTTTAAGAAAGGAAGAATGCTTTATTAAAGTGTGAAACTTTATATAACTCTTTGGAAGCTCATTTGCTTGATTGGTTGGGGTGCCTTGGTCAAATGAGACTCTCATCTATTTATAGGCACTTTAGGGAAACCTACAGAACCCCTTGGTTGGTGTTGGACCCAGCTTGAGTTTTTAAATGTAAAGCGGAGTTTGAACAATGCATTCGGAGTACAACATAGTTTGATTATTGGACAAATAGATGGAGTGCTCTTGTCGTATTGAAGATCATTGTATCTGGGAGCGGGCGCTCGGTATTCCATAAGCACAAGAGTGAAGAAATGTCTTAAGGACATAGTGTCAAACACCTTGATCTACCTGAAGTTTATCCACAGAGGTCTGATACACAATCGGGTTAGTATCTAGTTTACATATCGAAACGATTCTGATCTTAACACTTTCATGTCACACTTTATCTTTTAAAGTGTACCGCTTCTATATAATTGTTTCATTTACTTGTTACTATTTTAGTATACTTTGCATGTTTCAAACTGAAATTTCAACATTAAATTTACTATATTTAATGCCAGGAGTCAAAACTCGACATTCTTAAGACAGACTTTCGTTAGTTTAATCACTTGTTGTGGTTTAGTTTTGATTTAAAGCAATTGTTTTTTGTTTACTGTTTTAATTTAAATTGTTACGCAATGATGACTTTTGATAAACCATACAAAAAAAAAAAACGTTAAGTAGTAACTCCAAAGCGGTAACATAAACATTTACGGTTTCCTCTTCTTATTTTCTATTGTTTGAATGGTTGCAATCTTTGTTTATCGAGAAATGGATACAAATGTGTGTTCTGCTCATATGCCGTTCTTATTCGGTATCTTTGAATTTTATTTGCGTAAAGATTAAGGTTATCTAATAGCATTATGTCTTGTAAGTCCACAGGTCATCTCCACAGGGAGTGGTCTAAATTGTTGATCCTTAGGAGCTATTCTCCAAAAATGTGTAACTTAAAAGGAAATTATGGGGTTGTGTTTGGTTGATTGAGTGATTGATTAAATTGACTATTTTAAAATAGAAAAGATTATTTTGCAGGATTCTTGTTCACTCACCAATACTCGTAATTCCCACCTCTTATTTTATAGTCTCATCTAAGAGCCATTGATGAATGAGGTCATCTTGATGATTTTTCTTTAAACGCTCTTTTGAATGGCTTGATCGGAATGTTAAACACTTGTTCAATAATTAATTAGGACTCTTAGCATTTATAATCAGTACAAACGTGTCTGAAAGTTCGTTCACCGTTGTCAGAGGAGAGGATCTTAACTAAGGTTTTATAAAGTTTCTACAAGTGATTAACATCACCTGATCCATTGAAGTATAAAAGAGGATTGAGGGTATTTACCTTGATCGAGTGAGTTTCCACTTGAAGTGGAGATCCCGGCATAGAAGTTTAGAACTCCATGAAAATTGAAAGCAGAATGTAATTGAAGAATTTATTCATAAAGGGAACTTTGAAAAAAAAAAATTCAATTGCAAAATAGAAGAGGTGAAAATACAAATAGAAAGAAAAGCGGCGTATTATGAATTAAGCTGAGAAGGTTACATCGCTTGAAATCCAAAATCTGCCGGCTTGAAGTCTTGACCTTAATCTATGACCCAGCCAAAGCGTGAAATACTCTCCTATGAGAAGGCAAACCTAGGAATCAAAAAGATGTCTTCCCTTTTGTATCCCATGGCTTTTATACCTTTTTCATTGTGATCCACGCATTGATAGTTGAATGACAAAAGCATGCCCTTGCATTGGTCCAATTCTGCTCAATTCGTAGTTCTCACCGAGTGTGCCGTCTGAGGTTAGTGAATTATGCCGGTGCAATTTGCTCTACGCCGCTGCATGGGTGTATCGGTGCACGAGGTTGAAGGTATGCCGATGCGGGTTGGCCAACGGTGCTTTTTCGGCATTGTTGCACTTCTGAAACTTCGCAGCGGTTGCCAGCATCCTCGATGATCCATATTAACTGGGACATAAATCCTTATGCGATTATGCGTGGAGCACGAAAAACACATGCAAGTCGGCTGAAAACAATTAAAGTGACCTATTATTCTTATCACGAAAATGTGGTAAAGTGTGACTTGAAGGTGTTAAATTCCGATGTGATTATTGCTTTCGGTGTGTATTGACACACCCCCGACTGCGTCTTGCTGGTCCCTACTTCGAGATTTGATTGACACTCAAGTTTGTAATTCCAACAAATGCGCTAGGTGCGATCAAAAGGGCAAAATTAAAAATAATATTTCAACCTAACATAGTGCAAAACTGTGACTCAATTAAACCAAATTCATAGTCTCAAGCAAATGAACATAACAAATGTTAACACAGATCGAGCACCCTCTTATAAAAGACCATGAATTGAGGAAAAGAAAGTCACATGCAAACATTGAACTCGAAATGATCAGTATATTACATAACCATTTAATATAAAATGATCGCGACTTACTATGGCATAAAGTCAAGAGAAACAACTAAACACAACTAGAATCAAAAAGGTCTTTAGGGCTCAGAAGCTGGACCATAGGCCATACAAATAGTAAAATCAAAATGGGTGCTGGGCGGCGATACGGCCGAGGTCTCACCCAATCGCCAACACCACCCTAATCTAGCCTACTATGCTACTACATGATGTCCCTCCCCATCGGCTTGGCAGAAACGCATCCCCATAGACGCAGCCGGCCCAGCTCCTAAATCTCCCTCCAAGTCGCATTTAGGAGACTCACTGTGCCAGTTTCCTGGTGAATATGACTTCTACTGAGAGCCCGTGGTCTAGCTGCTTCCTGCGGTCCCAAAATGCATTGAAACCACCTTGACCTGACGCCCATTATTCTGTAATCTGGAGCGTGCTCATACAAAAAGTGTGTGTCAGGAGACTTAAGAGGCCCTGAATGGGCATCGGATGTGGAAGGTCAGTCTGGGTGACAGCTCAAGCTCTTTCGCTCACTGGGTTTGTATCAGCCCCAAATTTTAGGGAAGAACCTCTCTTTCCTTAGCCAATCCCCCCTCATCCCCAGCCTCCAATTCTGTGATTTATTTACCAAACATGGAGCTGGGAATGTGCCTCATTTTCGCCGAGGACTGCAGAAGTCTCCATATAATGCACCATATGACCAAGTAATGACAAGCCCCTAATCATAACTCATATAAAAACTGAATTTCTTTCTCCGTTGATATTTTTCGTTGCCCTTTGCTCCGATTCTATCATGAATAATCTTATTCATCATCAACGCGTAAATTTCGCTTAAGCTTCCCGGCATAAATTCTTTACGTACAAAACCACTCATGGCCATGGTATTAAGCGGCACATACCGAGAATAAACAAGCCGTGCGCGTGATGGCCCTAGCGGGTAAGGTCGATCCGGCTTGCAGGGCGACATACTCCAGAAGGAAACAGCTATCAAATCAGGGGTGATCTTTATCCGCTACCCACTCACAAGAGGTCTCTAATAAGGTCTCGACTCCGCTTGATTTTCTCTCTCAAATTAGTGTAAAACTCCCGAACCAATGGGTAGATAATTTGAACTTCAATACACACAAACTGCAAATTTTATTCTTGAATAACACCCCTGGCTGTGATGGAGTATGTAATGTTTCTAACCTCACACCCTCTCGCAATGAAAAATCCCGGCTCGCACCGACCGGCCCATTTTTCCGCCTCGAGTCAAGCCCAAGAAACATGGCCTCGATCTCCTCATCATCATCCATACCTCTTCACTCCCGTAAGATGCATCTTCTCTTCTCGCTTCCTTTTCCTTTCTTATCTACCAGGTGTCGAATTTTCTTTCTTCTCTTCACTACCGCTCCACGTAAGAGCCAGGCGCTTCGCTTCTTCCACATCTCAGATCTCAAAGAAGGCTATGGAAAGAATAAAGAATGATGGCAATGTGCATTGCTCAAACATATAGAAACAAGGTAATGTCCGCAAACCCGTTTCCAAAAGCACCGGCCGGGTCCCGCGCGTATCGCATGCGTACTCCCAAACATTACATGGCACAGAAGTTAGCCAAAGAAACCTCAAACCACCGTGTGAAAATGAAAAACCACCAACCAAAACCGTCCGGGAACTCATGCAAATCCATGTATAATAATGAAGTATCAACAAAGCCTCAAGGAACCCAAAGTACACTTTAACGTCTCGTACAATGAATACATAATCCGCTTCCATGCTGATGGGGAAGTTGCAATTCACAGAGTGTGACAACTTGGGGTCATGAAAAAGTGTAGAGGGCACGCAAAGGGTCAGTGGGTTTTGTCTGGGAGGTGGATTTGTGTTAAGAATGCTACTAAAAGGTGCAAAAATGGTTAAAAACTCCCTTGCCTGTGGATTCTACCTCGTACCCCAAGATAAAGTTAGTGGTGTAATGCAGACAGTCAGCTGGGCCTTTAGAGCACTGCACCGGTACAAAGCACTGTACTCCACAATCCGCTCCAATTTTGTCATTTTTTTTTCTCTTTTTTCTTTTTCTTTTGTTTTTTTTGTTTTCTTTATGTTTTTTTTTGTTTTTTTTTTTTTATCTATAATTTTTAAAATTGGGAATGTATGAGTGCCGATGTAAATCTAACTTTTGTCGACCCGCTTCCATCCCTGTTTCATCAGATGCTCACCTCTCTTCTCGCTTGTATATTAGTGCCCAAATCGACCGTGGTTCATGGAGTCGTAATCGGTTCCTGGTTCAACCAATCCTGGCAACGAAGGTCAAAACAGCGCGCGGCAGACCAAACGATTCCACAAAAAGGTAATACGTGGCGATGGCCTCAATCATTTCCGCTTATGCAAGATGTTCCTCGAAGACTATGATGGCTATAGTCGCAATATGATACGCCAAATTAATGCACAAACGTGGAGCACAAAGGTGCAAGACAAGAGTATGAACAGAAGGTCCGTGGTTCGTGGCAACAGCACAGACCAAGTGATAGATCTAGAATATGAATAAGGAAATTTTGTGCAATGCCATAAAGTGTACATGTGAAGCCCCCCAACTCCTATAGGTGTCGGCTTTAGGTCACTCTTTTTTTTTTTTTTTTTTTAAAACTTATAACCTTTACACTTACATATTCATATAATGTTAAACAATTAACTTTTATTACATTCAGAAGAATGGACATAAAAAATATATATACTAAGCTCCAAAAATAGTGAAAATGTCTACATTTACAATATTTATACTGGGTTTACAAATTCATATACAAAATAATTCCAAAGGTCTTCCAGCAAGTACCTATTGATGTGTGGCCTTTGACTACGATGGATTGCCTGCCTTCCCGATTTCCTCTCTATACCACACGATTGACACCATGCTGTTTTTACGCCTTAGTGGGAATATGACTTCTATTAAGAGTCACCACACTTTTATACAAAATGCATATAAACACATATACATTTGATAATTTTAATTACTTTCATATATATACTTTTCATAAAATCCGCCATTTCTTATCATCCTCCATATACTTTCTATGTAATCTGTACTTTTACTTTGTTCTTAATCGAGGATTATCATCGTATAGCAATGCTATGCTTCTCATATCATATCGTATTTCACACTTCCTTTCAGACATATAATTGCTATTTCTTTTACGTTACGCTCGCATAAACCTGGGGTTTACATGAATACATAATCCATGAGGGGCATCTTGCTTATGGTATTCATCGTGTGGAGCAGCCAGTGGTCCATGAGGGCCCAAGGGCTGTAATAGAGTTAACGGAGGTATCATCAACAGATTTTGAGACAAAGGACTCATTCCATGAGGGTCTTGATACGCCATGACCCTTTCAGCCACCAGATCCAAATCTGATCTATGTCATCGACCCAAATCCAAATTCGATATCGTAACTTGTATGTCAAAAGAATTTTATTTTTTCAATAGCATGCCCATCTATCCTCTCTACCAGGTTCTAAAGCAGAGAATCAACAGATTTTGATGTTTCAGATATATCTCATATTCCCAAATAATTCATTCACATCTCGGTAATCATCATATGTGATATATATATACAATCATTTATTCATATCTTGCATTTTCATATCTCATTACATGCATAATTAAATATGCTTACCATGTATAAGCCACGTAGCTATTTATGAATTCATAATAGGCATTTATAAATTAATAATCATATATTCTGATAGTTGCCTATGTTTTTCGTAGTTTTATGAGCCAAATGAGTTCCCATATTAATGCTCATCTATTATCGGATTCTTTAATTCGTCCACTTTCCATGAGTCCAATAACACCCGAATCGAAATGGACGGGCTTAGTGAGACATGACTCCGAAGCTGAGGAAGTCAAGGCTTAGCAAATCCATTTAGCTGACCTGATCACGAGCGACTTTAAAGGAATATTTCATCTATCAATTCTTACTTAGCATCTAATATTCCCTCCTCAGGCATATGGAATGACTTTTGACTAATGGGCTTTCCATAGAGTCCAAGAACACCCAAATCGGAGTTTAAACGTGGGCAGATACAGACTCTCCCAAGCTGAGTCATGCACGCCGGGCCTTGACGAGTCGACTCGGATCGGGACTATCGCACTCAGCGATTCTGTCCCACAATCTCACCCATGATCAACATTCTCAGCACACATACGTGACTTCTCAATTCTAAATAACACAGAAATCCAAGAACACCCAAAACTGAGTTCACTGGAGATATTATGGACCGCGAGTTATCGCTGGCCAAATTTCAATGAGTCAATCTGACCTCAACAGTTGCACCCAAGTGATCAGCTCTACCTGACTGTTCAGACCCCAGATGACTATGAGCTCATTTGTCTTAGCTGTTCCCCATGACTGAGCAGAGCCCTGCATGAATTATGAGCTCCTTCTGATTTCAGCTGAGCTCCTATTGAATGAACGCACGTATCATTGCGAGCTCTCGCATTGACTTGCTTTGTTTCCTCATGACAGCCGAGTCAGATGACGGTTGAGCCCCATGATATGGAGCTCTTCATGACGAGTTGAGTCGCGATGACGAAAGTGGAGTTTTTCAAGAGAGGTCCTGGCCGACTCTATTTGACGACTTATGCTCAATCTTCCATTTGAATCGTCAGAGGTAAAAGATCATTACAACTCGCCCACGTATCCCTAATTGAGAAATCTAAAAAAATTTTAACAGATCGTTAATCATGGCTACATTTTCTCAGAGGGACTTGATTGACAAATTCTCTTTATTTCTGGGGACCTAAAAACTCCGTTCTAAGGCACAGGCTAAAGGACCTGAATTATGAACCTGAATTCCAACATTTTAATCGGGCGACTACAAACAAAGAATCAGAACTTTAGTCTATATGTCTAAATTGAGAAATTGGAAAGCCAACATCAAGTTCATTGATGTGGCTACAATTTACTAGAGGGACTCACTTCCGATTCTTTGCTTCTGATCAAAACTGTTCTAAGGTCAGAAGGACTGAGTATAGACCACACAGGTAATTTTCCGGGGTTCAACTTCAGAACTGGGACTCTTCTCAATGATGATACTAGGAGCCTTAAAAGCCCCTCTTAACTCAACCCTACAAGAAATGAGCTTGTGAGTCTTAAACCCAAACCATACACACATAGAGGGTTCTTAACCACAGCCAACCTTGATAGTCCAAACTGATCAGCTACTCCCATGTTTCCATACAACCCTGAAACATCCATACCTATACTCAAATTCCATACCAATACTCAAATTTAGTAATCGCATACCAACAAGACATGTATCCGTACTCTGATCTTCTTTCTTCTTTCTTCTTTCTTCTTCTTCCTTTCTTTCTCTTCTCTCTTGTCCGTATTTTGCCTTCTCCCTTACTCAAACTAAGATATTTTTATCTATCCTTATTCACTTATCCTCTTTATTTTATCTGTGTCCTCCAACTCTTATAATATTTCAGAAATCAATTTATAATAATATTTTACAATAGTCTCAAACTTCTTTAAGTTATTTGTAATTTAACTTATGCATATTCCTACTTCTTTGTTTATCTTTGATTTTATTCCGAATGAATATACTCTTTGATACATTTAATTCCAAAACATGTTATAAAACTCGTTAGGTATAATTGGGTGTGTTACAAAGACATGCATTGAGATGATGTGAGCATGAAATCAGGTACGTGACATCGCAGTCACATTATAACGAAAAGAGCCACAACTAAAATTTACACATAACTAATACTGTAACAAGCGCGATAGAGAATTCAACCCAGCGGTATGGCCCACCCCACAATGTAACGCTACTCATCCTCGAAGGCAGAGAAACCAAGTGGCACTGCACAAATGTAACGGAGGCGACATAGAAACCAGGGCCTTGTTTTTTTTTTTTTTTTTTTAATGTTTGAAAGCAAATGAAATGAAGAAAGTAAAATGAAAAAAGAAAGAAAATAAAACAAAATAAAAACTATATACAACAAGGTGAGAACGAATTTACTCTGAATGAGTATCATGGTAGAGCGGATCTACTAAGTCCTCACTATTCTCTTGAAGGTCAAAATGCTCGAGGAACGACTTCAGGCGTTGACCATTGACTTTAAAAGACTTTCCAAGATCCGATTTTGATTCCCATGTATCCGTATGGATAGACTACCTTAATAAACGAATCGGCCGGCCCAACGAGCGAGTTTTCCCCCGGGAATATGCAACGATCGCATGTTAGCAGACTTTTGGTTTGGTTCCAATGTTTTCCGAAAGCAAAGAGTCTGGTCATGAACAACTTGAGCGCCTCAAACCTGAACTTTATACGACTCTCTCGCCGTAATTCATCGCCTCATTTAATGCGAATAAGCGATTGCACCTATTAGTTAAATCGTAATTAAAAGTTCTAATAATTAATAAGTCTTTATATTCATTTCCTCGTAATCAGATGACAAGCCTTCCAGCAAACCTTATTTATAGGAGACAGCACTTCAAGAATAGTTTTAAAGCGTACTAGAGTCTGCAAGAGCACGCGAGTCGGCGACTAATCTTTGCGATTCGTGGCAAACCGCTTTTTTCCAAAAATGTGTTTGATCTCCCTATTAGCTAATCCAAATTTGACTTCATTGGTTTCCGCAGTGGTATGCCGTTGAAACTTTATGAGTGACTCCATACTTTTTCAACATATTTTCAAAAGATCGATTACAAAAATGAAGTCCACCATCACTAATAATTGCACGAGGTATTCCAAAACGAGAAAAAATGTGTTCTTTTATAAATTTCAAAACAACCTTATGGTCATTAGTTCTCGTCGGAATAGCCTCAACCCACTTCAACACATAATCAATGTATAAATGTAATGTAAAGGTACCAAGAGTGAAAGGGCCCTGGGCGAAGTCTATACTCAACAAATAAAGATTTCAATAATTAGAATCTGGGTAAGAGGCATCATGTTCTTTTTGTGATTTCGCTTCTAATCATTGCACTGGAAGTAATAAGTTTTGCAAAATTCAAAACAATCTTTAAACAATGTGGGCCAATAAAACTAGCTTGCAAATTTTATCTCGATGTTTTCCTCAGAAATGCTGCCTCTACAAGCTTCTGACGGCAAAAAGGCGAGGATTCCGACCGCTTCATCATCAAGTACACATCTTCATTAATCGGCCCCAGACAGTATTTAAACAGATATGGATCATCAAAGCACATTTCTTAATGTCCCCACAAAAATTTCTTTTTCTCGTTGAGAAGTCCATCAGTGGAATTTGACTACATTAGGTAATTTACGATGCTCGCTGGGCATCACGGGCAAATGAACAAGAGCAAAAAGCCGCCATCAGAAAACCACACCTACGGGTATGCCATGAGAATCGATTCGAACTAATCGAGATAAATGGCCGCCTACCACATTCTCGACCCCCTTTTGTCTTTAATAGTCGTCGAACTTTCGCACAAGAGGATCCACCTAGTCAACCGAGGCTTCTTGGTATCCCGCTTAGAGAGTGTACTTCGCCGCGTGATCCGTGAAAATGGTTGCTGTGGAGACCCTACAATGTATGACTCGAACTTTTCTAAAGTAAAGACAACGACTAAAAACTCTTTCGTTGGTCAGGGTAATTTGGTTTGATTTAATCTGAGCTCATTGCATACAAGAGATCACAAAGGCCTTTTATCTTCCCTTGTCCTAAAATGTACCCCTTTATAGCATAATCTCCACACTAAAGGCCACACATGATCTCAAAATGGAAGGTTCCAATTAGGAGACCCCGCATGATAGGAGGCGATACTTCAACACATGTTTCGAGTTTAGCAAAGGCAACTTCATGCCAAGCCTGCATCATGCAAAAGGGACATTCTTGGCAAGCAAAGTACATAAGGGACGAGCCATAGCACTAAATCTTTTTATGAATCTTTATATAATCCAAAGATGTCCCAAGAATGACCTTTTATGTCTCTGGGCACACTTAGAGGGTGGTGGGCCTGATATCGCCCGACTTTGGCCTGTATCAACTTCAATCTCCCATTTTGATACTATACGGCCTAAGACAATCCTCGTGTCACCATGAATGACACTTTTCCCAATTCTAACAAGGTTCTTCTCGACATCTCTCCAAAACCTTAATGTGAATTCTCCAAACAAATTTCGGGACAGTCAATTAAAACTGAGAAATCATCCAGCGAAGATTTCCAAAATGATTTCTATCATGTCATCGAAATTCTATCATGCACCGCTGAAGGTTCGTGCATTACATAATCCAAAGGGCATTTTCCTAAAGGCAAAAAGTACCAAAAAGCGGATGTGAATGTAGTTTTCTTGATCTTCCAGCTATCTCAATTTGATCGCATCTTGGCACGCATCGAGAAAACAATAAAATTCATGCCCCGCAACTCTCTCTAACATTTGATCAACAAATGGGAGAGGAAAGTGGTCTTTCTTAGTACCCGCGTTAAGCTTCCTATAATCTATGCACACCCTCCAACGTGAAGTGACACGAGTAGGAATTAGCTCATTATTTCATTTAATACCACAAGACAATCGCATTCCTTAGGAATACTCTTATAGTTGGGCTAACCCGTCACCCACACAGGTGGTAAATAACACCTACGTCCAAGAGTTTTAAGACTTCCTTCTTTACTCACTTTTCTATTATTTGGTTCACTGCCTCTGTGGTTGCCTAGAAGGTTTAACATCCTCTTCCAAGTGAATTCTACGTGCGCAGATCAAGGGCTAATTCCTTAATATTTGCAATTGTCCATCCTAAAGTGGTCTACGGGTTCTCAACATTCCAAAAGTTTATTTTCGATCCAACTCTAAGGAGGGATGATGCATGATTATCGGAAAAGTTTCTTCACTCCCTAAGAAGGCATATTTGAGGTGCATGGTAAGTGGTTTCAACTCGCTTAGGTGGCCTCTCTTCGGCTGGGCAAATGCCTCGTCTAATCACAAGAATACCTGAAATTCCTAGTTTTCCACCCATTCACTTCCACACTTCATTATGTCTGACCATGTGATGTAGGAACTCCACCTAATGTGGCTCGCCTCCCTCATCCAACTAGGTTACTAAACAAGATATGAGGAAGGCCAATACGTAAATGATTATCTAAGTATTTCGTACTCACGTAATCAACTATATTGACTCTCACACACATCTTCTTCAACTCCCATTCCTCGATAACATTAAAGATATTCAGATTAATACCATGTTACCAAATGATAGTGTCATTAGGCCTCTCCTCTTGGCTGCAGGTATAATGGCATTAGCAAGCTTGCCAAAGTATCGGTCTACTAAGAATCACCGGGAACCGAGTTCCTTGGTCACCACACAAGCCGAGCGCCACAATAACAAAAACTAATTTAGGAAGTAGAACTTGTCCACTTGTACTAATACATCCTTTCACTATCCCTTTAGGAATTTTTACACTACGGTCAACTAATTGGAGGGTGATATTGGTTGGCTCTAATTCTCCTAACCCTAGGTCCACATATACTGAGTAAGGCAACAAATTGGTATGATTTTGTCCCTAAATCCACTAAAGCATGTCCTTAAATTTGAATTCCCTAATACTATGAGAGGTAGTATTTTGTATTCAGATTTTGGGCAAATTATTTAACTGGTTTATAGATCATCAAATATAAATGCCTCTTGCTTTCATACTGCTTCTTTGTCGTGCACAAATCTTTTGAATTTAGTATATGATGGAATTTTCTTAATGGTATCTAGTAAGGGAATGTTCAATTTGATTGCTTGAACAACTCATATGCATCTCGTAATGGTTGTTCACTTTCGGGACTCTCAACCTATGAGGGTATGGTCGGGAGGGATATGGGTAGGTCGTTCCATTCCGCTCACCTAATAATATCTCATTCTAGAACATGCGGCTTGTCCCACCTCATCATCTCCGACTGGTTCACTTGAGACTCATGATTGGTTCCTTGGTTTGGAATGGTTTTGTCAATTACCTTACCACTCGGCGATGGTGATGTTCCTCGTAAATGTTCAAAAGTACCTCACTGGGCCCCAAACCCAACACTATTTCGACCTCTCAGGCCTTGATGGGCTGGAGATGGGAGTTTCCCCCTTTTTCTGCTGAAAAATTGGCCACCTATAGAAGAGGTGGTTAGCTTAGTTATTCGGGATCTCACATCATTCAGGCGTCAAATTACGTGGTTCGTGATCATGGCTCTGTATTTAACCGTGAGCATTATATCCTCCAAACTTCTCTTTATGCGAGGTTGATAAGGCCGTGGGGTTTGACTCCCTTGATTCGATGGATGGAAACCTTGATTGTGGTTCGCAGGAAACCCCTGGGGGACCCTGATTCTAAAATGGAGGAACTCGACCAGAAACCTTGGTTTTGATAATGGGGGCCTTGGTTGTTCAAGGAAGTTATGTGGGCCTCCCTCATTTCTCCAACTAAAATTAGGGTGCTTTTACCTCATCCCTGATTATATGTTTCCTGCATTATGAGAATTGAAAGGTTTCCTTTGCGCTTAAGGGCATTAGCTTGCTCTATCCAATTGCTCCCTTTAACTCGAGGAAGGTTCTGGCAGCTTAATCGTTGAGTGTAGGTCATCGTGATATGACGATGGCTTCCCCACTGGGTCCAATAGGTACCATGCGGGTACTGGTGTACCTAGTTACCTCGCTCACCTTTTCAAATCCTATAGCTTCCAACTTCCCTTGTTAAATTAGCGATTTTGCTTGCAATTCATCATTTTCTCTTTAAGTGATGGATTCCTCCTGGGCTGTGTACTATGCACCTTAGCAAAGGTTCATGTATGTTAGTCTCCCACAGCCCAGGTGGTATCGCTATGGTGTCAAAAAGTTGAATTGCCTCCTAGCACTTTTCATAAAACTCTCCCGCACACATCATTTGGAATGGGGCCATTTATTATTCAAGGATAGTCCTCTGATGAAAATATCGCTACGCATTTCGTCCCACATCCAAACCATGATGAGGGATAGCATGGAGGAGATCCTTGTGATCTCCCAGCACCGCAAAGAAAAGGTTCACCCACGTGTAATTTAAATTGCCCGCATGAGAGCATCAGACTGGGGTATGAGTGGAAGAATTGCACGTATGAATTCATTCCGCATATCTTCCTACAAAATCGAATTAGGTGCAAGAGAATGAAACCCGCATTTTGGCCTTCCTTAGAGGAAGGAAATAGGAACTGCGCATTATGTGGAGGGGTGAGACAAGAGAGAGAAATGCAATCGCAAACATCCTCAAAAAGTCTCTCATGAATGAGTAAGGGTTCTCGATTCGACCCTTGATGGCTGCGTAAAAGACGGATCATTTCGACTTCATGAGGAATCAATACCCCCTTCTGCAGTATCGCACGAGTTTGTTCTCGTTCGCTGAGGCTGCAAAATATCTCGGAGAGTTCTTCCACATTAGGTAAAATGGTTGTGGGGACCCCTATACTGATTTCGCTGGATAATATTTCCCCTCCTAATACTGGTGCCACTAGAGTGTAACACCATCTCCATGTCAAGCGTGAGGTTCAGCGGAGTCCTCTGTGGTTATCAGGAACCTCTTACACTTTTATTAAACAGAGGTTGGTCGATTCCCGTGATGGCCCATTTGAGGTGTAGGGTTATCTTGAAAGTCAATCAATTTATTATGGACTCTTCGTGACTTCTAGGAGGTAATTCTTACAAGTCGGTGTTGCCTGCTATAGCCCATAAACCGACATGCACTAAACCTACTCCTTCAAGAAAACACCAACCTAGATTTCTCAAAACAAATTAAAAAGAAAAGTGTAGAACGCGACCGATTTGCAAATGCAATTCAGAATTACCTCTAGCCTCTTCGTGATCAACTGGATTGATCGCCACTCCCGACAACGGCGCCAAAAATGCTTCGTCTTATTCGTATGCTGAATTTTATTCCTGCCGTAGGAATTAAGGTTGTCTAGCATCGTACCGTGGAAGTCCACATGCGCCACCCCCCCATGGAGTGGTCTAAATTAATGATCCTTAGAGTTTATTCTCCAAAAGTGTGTAACTTAAAAGTAAATTATGGGTCAGGTTCGTCGATGAGCATTGATTAAATGATCTATTTTAAAATAGAAAGATATGATTGTTGGATTCTAGGTTTCCACTCACCAATACTCACATGAATTCCCACCTCTTATTTTATAGTCTCATCTATGTTTACGATTAAATGGCCTCGATGGAGGATTTTTCTTTAAACGCTTTTGAATGAAAAACGACGAGGAATGTTAAACACTTGTTCAACAAATTAATTCAATTCTTAGCTGTATTTATAATCAAGTACAACGTACCGAGGATTTCGCTCACACGTTGTCAGAGGATGCCCAACTAAGGTTTTATAAAGTTTATCTACAAGTGATTAACATCACACAATCCCATTGAAGTATAAAAGAGGGATTTAGGGTATTTACCTTGATCAAGGTGAGTTTCCACCGTGGAATCCCAGCATAGAAGTTTAGAACTCCATGAAAATTAGAAAGCAAATCATAATTGAAGAGAATTTATTCATAAAAGGAACTTTGAAAAGAATCTGTTAATTGCAAAATCGAAGAATTGAAAAATACAAATACCGAAAGAGAAAAGCTAGCAAAGTGATGAATTAACCGAAAGGCTTATACGCTGAAACCAAATCATAAACCCGGGAAGCCCTCTAACCTTAATCTATAAACCTTAGCCAAATTATGAGAAAGAATACTCTCCCTATGAAAAACCCAAACCCAGGAACTCAAAAGCTGCCTTCCCTTTGTATCATATGGCTTATACTCTTTTCATTGTGATCCCAAGATCGGATAGTCAGAATGACGAGCATGCCTCGTATCTTGATCACCCCAATTCCCGTAGTTCACATACGTGTACCGGCACAAAGTTAGCGTACCGCATGCTGGTTTCCGCCAATTTTTCTCAGAAGGTGTACCCCAGATAGTTAAGGTGTAATTCTAAGATACTTGTTTCTTTGCCACTTCTTCTCGTATAAAAGAGGTTGAAGGTGTACCAAGACAGTTGGCCAACGGTGCTTTCCAAGATTTCTTGCACTTCCCGAAACTTCACCTGCCGGATGCCAACATCCTCAATGATCCATTCGCTTCCTATTACAACTCTTGTACAATTATGCATTGTGGACCTGAAAACCTATACAAGTCCGTAAACACGAAAAACAATTAAAAGTACCTATTCTATGCAAAATGTGGCTGCAAGTGCACTTGAAGGTGTTAAATCTGATGTGATTATTGGGTTTCATAATCGTGTATTCAACATAATTAAGTAAATCATGTCAGGCTTGCGGGTGCCTCATTCTACTCATGTGCCTCACGTTGTGAGAAACCCGAAACAACTTAATGATTTTAAGAGATGGCAACAAAAAATGTTGTTCTATCTCACTACGTTGAATCTCGCAAAGTTTCTTCGTGAGGATGCTCCCGTTTGTAGTGAGAATGAGGTCGACCGCCAAGTTGTTGCTGTGGTGGATGCATGGAAGCACTCTGATTTTCTATGCAAAAACTATATCCTCAATGGATTGGATAACACATTATATAATGTGTATAGTCCAATCAAGACTCGGGCCAGAGAGTCGTGGGAATCCTCGATAGAAAACAAGACAGTTGACGAATGAGGAAATTCGTTGTGGGCAGATTCCTTGATTATAAAAGTGGATTCCAAGACTATCATAAGTCAAGTTCAAGATATTTAAGGATCCTCTACATGAAATTCATGTTTGGCGGATGGTATGTAGTGAATCTTTTCAAGTGACCGCAATTATTGAGAAATTATCACCAAATTGAAGGACTTCAAAATTATTCAAACACAACGCAGTTAAAACGGCGTTTCAAGCACTGACGTGAGATTGAGGATAGAGAGGAGGATAATGTAGCCCTCAAAAGAAAGTAGGCAATCACTCTATGGAGTCAAAGGCATATGTGATTGAAGAGGGACATAAACCAACAAGAAAAGGAAGTATGTTGGCCAACAAGGGGCCAAGGGAGGTGATTCTAAGAAATTCAAGGGCAATTGCTTGCGGTGCAACAAACCTGATGATCATGCAAAGATTGTCGAAAACCGTAGCTACAAGTGAACCATAAGAGGAAGGTCAGCCAAGCTAATATAGACTTATAGAAAATCCTCAAAATGCTTCTAATATAAGTTTTTCCTCACAGAGTATCCAAGTCAACTCTTCGTGGGAAATACTAAGGAATGGTGGGTGGCACCGGGCCACTAGGACACATATGTTCGGATAAGAAGATGCTTTCATATGAAACAATTAATGATGGAGCATCAACTCTTATGGGAAATTCCTCCACTTCCAAAGCGAAGCGAAATAAAGGTTATTTTGAAGATGACTTTCGGGAAAGAGTTTACTCTCAATGATGTGTTGCATGTTCCAAAAATTCGAAAGAATCTTGTGTCTGGATCGTTGTTGAGTAAGAAGGGTTTTAGGTTGGTTTTTGAGTCCGACAAATTTGTACTCACTAAAAGTGGGATTTACGAGGGCAGGGATATATGAGCACAGCTCTTTAAGATGAATGTAAATGACTATTATATCTTATTTAATAATAAAAAACACATCTTGCTTATATGTTCGAGTCCTCTAATATATGGCATGGTAGATTAGACATAAAAGACTTTGATACTCTATGTAAATTAATAAATTTAGAATTGTTTCCTAAATTTAAAATTGATGCAAATCATAAAATGTGAGATATGTGTTGAATCAAATTAACTAGGAGCATCATTTCATAATATTGAAAAGAAGTACTGAAACCTCTAGAGTTAATTCAGAAAGATACATGTGATTGAAATATGTTCAAACTAGAGGGAGGAAAGAAATACTTTGTGATCTTTATTGATGATTGCACAAGATATTGGCACAGATATTTGTTTGTGCAAAGATGAAGCATTGGAAAAATTTATGCATTATAAGAACAGAGGTTGAGAATCAATTTGCAGAGATTAAGACACAAGAAGTGATCGAGGTGGTGAATATGACGCACCGTTCTATCAATTTGGTCAAGAACATGAGATTATTCACCAACTTCGCTTTTATACACCTCAAAATAGAATTGCTGAACGTAAAATAGAACATTGAAAGAGATGATGAATGTGTCAAGTGTTGATTAGTTCTGGATAATTTCCTGTAAAATCTGTGGGGGAAGCTTTGCTTTCAACAAATTATATTTTAAATAAATTACCCTTACAAGAAGTTAGACAAAACCCTTATTCATTGCGGCAAGTACCGAGTCCTTCCTTCCAATATTTAAAAGTGTGGGGGTAAGCCACAGGATGGTTCCTATTCCCAAAAGGATTAAAATAGGACCTAAGACAATTGATTGTATATTTATTGGTTATGCAATAAATAGTAGTGCATATCGTTTTCTAGTGCATAAATTTGATATTCTTGATATACATGCCAATACAATAATTGAGTCAAGAAACGCATCATTCTTTGAAATACATTTCAGTAAAAATGCATGTGGATGAGTTCTTAAAGAACTCATATGATATCATGATTTTAGTGATAGACCATGAGTCTTATAAATGATGAGTGGCAGGCACTTAGACGCTAGTGAAAAGGGTAAGGACTTTCAAGTCCTTGGTCCGCATTTTCCAAATATACTGTTAGAAAATGAGCCTCAAAGCTTCAATGAAGCAATGTCCACTCCAAAGCACCCTATGGAAAGAAGTCAGAAATAGGGAAATTGAATCCATCATGCAAAATCAGCCAATCTAGAGTTGGTCGATCTCTCCACAGTGGATTAAACCATTAGGGGTAAATGATTTTCAAGAGGAAAATGAAAACTGATGGATCAATTGATAAGTACAAGGCTAAACTCAGAGCAAAAAGGCTATAAAACAAAAAAATGTCTGATTTATTTTGATATATTCTCCTCACGACGAATAATATCTATTTGTATGCTCATAGCTATTGGCAAAGATTATTAATCTCGAGATACACCAAATGGATGGAAAACAGCTTTTCCTAAATTGTGACTTAAATGAGGAAATTTATATGGACCAACCCAAGGGTTTATTTCTCTCGGGACAAGGAGAAGAAAGTATGTAGACTGGTTAAATTCGCTAGTGTTCAAAGCAAGCACTAAAACAATGACATGAAAAATTTGACAAGGTAATGATGTCAAATGGTTTCACAATTAATGAATGTGTGATAAATGTGCTCCATAGTAAAGACACAAATAATGGATACACACAGTTTACTCATATGTGGATGATATGTTTATTTCGGGGTAGTAATAAATTATATTATTACAAACTACCAAGAAGATGTTGTCTAGTAAATTTAACATGAAAGATTTGAGTTATGTTATATGTTATACTAGGAATTAAAATTTCTTCAGAACATCCGGTGGACTTATATTATCTTAATCATATTTATGTATTGAAAATTGACAATAATGACAAAGATGAAAGCATAAATCGCTAGAAAATCACCAAGATATAAATCTTCATTTGTCTAAAAATATTGGTCAGCATATCACAATTGAAATATTTTGATTTGGCCAAGTCTAATGTATGTCATGAACTTATAAAATTAGAGATTTTAGATATATACATACATTCATAGGTAAACTGAGTAGATATAATGTAGTAATCCAGGAGTATAATTTATCAAGATAATTTATCGTGGCCTTGGGATACCTAAGATATACCTGCAGACTATGGATTGCATTATACAAGATATTCATAAAGATTTCAGAAGGGTAGTGATGCAACCGGATATTCGAATATGAGAATGATACAAAATCTATATGCTGTTTTTTACATCGTGGAGAAGTCAGACTGAAATCCTCAGCAACGGTATTGCCAAACTACAAGGGAATCTAAATTTATTGCTTTAGATGCGTGGAGAGGAAGCAGAGTGGCTTCTGGCTAATTTCTAGAGGATAGTCTCACGATGGCTCAAACCTATGCCAACAATTTGTATGGCTGTGATGGTTAACTCACTGTAAAGTATAGAATGACATGTGAGGGTCTGCAAGTCTAGGACACACGCCGTAGGCATACATCAAGCAGTAATCAAGCCTCAAATGGGATTATTTATATTGATTATATAAAGTCAAGAATAATCTAGCTGACCCACTTACCAAAGGTTTGACGAGAGGCAAATGTACATCGAGGGGAATGGGATTAAACTTACGATAAAAAAGAATCACCTTAATGGCAAACTCCAACCTAAGAGAACGAGATCCCAAGATCTAGGCCCAGCGGACAATGTGACTATGCGTGATTCAAAAGAAGCACTAAGGAGATAATCTCTCCTACTTATTCCTATATAACTTAGTGATGCCTCAGATTTTATTAGGGTGTTTATGCTTTTAATGATTCTTATAACTTGAGCATCCAAGTGGAATATTGCAGGATATTCCTATCAGAGTCACCTATATAGGTGTGAAGGGTCAGCTTCGCGAAAGTACTATAAAGGCTAAATTTTCTAAAGCACTCATGAAAACCCAGAGTTGTCTGTGGCCAAATGAACAGGGATACCATGAGAACCACTAGCAGGGAAAGAGATTGTGTGTGAAGTCTATTCGAATCTTGGATTTATCACAATTGAATAGTTCAAGACATCACGTTCACTATTTAGCCAATATGTCCGATGGGTTTTCTACCGCCAGGAAGGTCTAAGGCCAAAAAGCTACTCTATCTCGATGCACGATCTTTCCAAAGATGTACTCTTATAGTGTGTCGGCATTTATCATTTGCATAATAACAAATCCAATTTTCCATTCATGTGGGATCATTGACCAAAACAGCTTTTTTTATGTAGAAATCGAGTTATCGTTGTTCCTTTGCTCTTACCAGCTGGACTCGCATTGTTATTTCAAATGAATATCTCGTGGGTTCATATTCTACTAAGTGAAGAGAATAATGTAGTATATTCATTTGCTCAAATGGAGTAAGAAATGAATATAAAACTAGTTTCCAAAGTTGACTTTTAAAAAGGTGTGTTGTTTTGACTTCAACTGAGTTGTGTCCGTTCATGAAAAGGGTGTTGTTCGACTTTTATTTTGAGTTGTGTCCTTTCTCATTTCGAAGTTGTGTCTTTTCATTTCGAAATAAGGCCTTTGTGGATGGTGATCAGTCCTAAATTCACCAAGAGTTCATAAATACTGTGGTTCATCATTATCTGAAGATAACAAACAAATTTCTAGTCATTTTCATTCAAGAACAAAGGTAATCGGTGACACCCTTTTAAGTGCATTATTTCGGCATTTAAGGCAAAGGTATCTTGTGAGAGTACACAATATAGTTTGAGTTCATGGATGATAGAGCTGACATGTTACTTCATCCGTGCGAAGATCATCAGATCCCTGAGCAGACGCCTGATATTCCATAAGCACCAAGATGGAGGCGAATCGTCTTAGCGACATAGCCACAAACACTACCTCGATTCACATGCTTTGTATCACAGCTCCTATTCTCAATCGGGTTAGTATCTAGCTCGCATATATCGAATCAGCAGCGTGCGACACTTTCATGTCACACTTTATCTTTTCCGTGTAACACTTCTATATAACTGTTTCACATTTATTTGCTACTATTTTAGTATACTTTGCATGTTTCAAAACTGAAATTTCAACCAATAAATTTACTATATTTGAATACCCTAGAGTCAAAACTCTAACATTTGGTTCCTTATAAATCAAAAATATGCTAGAACACTCTATTATGTACAAGTATATACAAGAGACGTTACCTAGATAACTCTTCTTTCATAGTTTTCACAAAGATCCAGTAACTCGTGTGTAGATCTTATGAATCTTACACTCCTTCGACTGTGAGCATTTCACAAGTTTCACATTTCCTTTCTTATATAAAACCTTAAGGACTCATTTGTACCCATGGAGGAAGGGTGGATCCTCAAGTATGAGAGCATGAAAATATGCTTTAAATATTAATCGAGTTACTATTTGAGTTTTAAATCATTTTCAAGCAATGCTAGACTCATTAAGGAACAAAATCACACATTCCAGATATATATTCGATATTATTAGTACCGATACGATATTTATAAACGATAGTCGGCGGATCTAAAAATTGGTATAATATCGGGAAAATCGCCAATCTTTCGACAAAATATTGAAAAATGTCAATATTTTGCCGAAATATTGAAAGATAACACCTCACGCCAAGACTTAGCTGTAATTTCCGCAAAATATCATAAATATCTGGCTGATATTTTCAAAATATCTGGTCAGGTTTCTGACTCACCAAAGAATATGACGCACCCGTGACCACTTGCTTTGATCCAACGGTCCAGATTTCATCCGTTTTTTTAAAAGCATCCAATGGCTATATTTTAGATCCAAAGATTGATTTTAAATTTGAAACTTGATCTAACGGTTCAAATTGATTTCCAACGGATATATGATGATTCAACGGATATATGATGATCCAACGATCATATTTGAACCAAAATAAAATCAAACTGTTATAATTAAATCACAATGGTTTTCATAACTAGTTCGCTATTTCGACTCCAAAAATTCTATAAACACCCCTAAAATCATACACTCATTAGCAAACTCATCAACTGCATCCAAGCTCCATTTTACTCCTCAAATTATTTTTTCTCAAAGGATGATCTCAATATTTTGTGATCTTGATTTCAATATCGGGTTTCAACAAGCATTTAAATCTCTTCAATAAATAATAAACTGAGTCACATCACTTTTATTTTGGGCTTTAGTTACTATCAGAATGCAATTACTATTAAATTATAATAAATACCTTCGGCCTTCAATGCTCATATTTACTTATTTACGCTTTTTTTTATAATAACAAAAATATTTATATGAATTTTAAAGTATTTTGCTTCATTTTCTTACTAATAGAGTTTTTATTTTCAAAATATTCACAATATTTTACTCGATATTTTATAAAATCCAAGTACCTATATATATTCACGACATCGATATTTTGATCCTGTAGGACTCATTAGAGATATAAACATATAAAACTTTGCCTGAGTTAAACCCATTTTCTGGTTCTGTACCTAATTTGTCCCTTTGCAGCCTTTTTGTTTATTTCTTCATTTTCCTTTATTTTTAGAATATGTTAATGCTGCCCGGCTTTTCTCTAAATAATTAATCTCAATGATTTGCACCTGAATAGAGGCCAAATTTTATTAACTCCAGTTCTTGCAGTCTCAAAAAACGAAAACTGCTTTTAATTCACTCACCAAACAGATCCTCAAAAGAACTAAAATTGATATTTCTAGCCTGTTCTGTAAGAATCCACACTGGTTTCATCGATTTAATAAATTTGAACCTAAAAACTGTTAAAATGCGCTGCACCATCATTCCCATATTTTTAATTGAGATTGAAATAGAACTCATATATTCCTGCCTGAACAGACCAAAATGATGTCTAAGAAAACAAGCCTAGATCTCGCCCAAGCTGTTAATATTAATAACCTATGCTTAACAGGTATGTGTTCATGAAGATTCCCAGCCAAACACACGTTAAGACGTTCAGCGCTGCTGAGTCACCAAAAGCTTCTTTCTTAGCTCATGTTCAGATATCTGGGTGAGTGAAAGAGAAACAGAGAGAAAAACTAAACAGAAGAACAAGGAAATGAGCGAAGGAAAGATAATTTTACTCAGACTAATACATTAAATATATATAGTCTTATGCTCCATTAGCGCCAGTAACAAAAAAGTATAAACATAAGTTTGATATTCATCCTACATTATTTAATCTTCCAATTCTGTTTGTGAAGAGGTCATATAGACAAGTGAACTCAGTTTTCTCATCTTCTGCACGGCCAATTTATTATTATATCTACTTTAGTTTAACCCACCATAGGCTATGGATATCCTGACTGGTCTAAACGCAACTCCACAAAAAAAGGAAACCTTCAAGTGTAAATTCCCGCCCCAGTTCCAGAGAGCACTCATTTTTTGAGACTAAATGCTAACCACGTGTTGCCTAACCTGTCACTTTAGTGAAGACGAGCGCCAGATACGGCTTCCTTTGAGTATCCATTCATTACTAATCAGCCTTCAAAGACGTGTCGAATTGTAGCCTACTAAAGTTGGCATCCAATGCCCCTTTGAATCACTCCTTTTCTTTTCTCTGTTCAGCTTCATTAACAAATATAACATATGGACACACATGAAAATGCATGTGGGATACTAATATAGCTACAACCAATCAATTCATCATGTGTTTACACTTTGATGTAACCACTCACTATAAAGCGTCTTCAGTACAAATAGAAAATGGCTGCACTCCCATTACTTTATGATTTTTGAAGGGATACTCATGCATGAAACTAGGGACAGATATTTATATCCAACAGGTAAACTTCAAATAACCAGATGGTAACCTCAAGTTCCAAATTTTTGATAATTGAATGGCATTTTCATTCAGTTTAACATGATTTAAACCATTTAATAAACAAAGAAACCCGAAGAAGATACAACACGAAAGCAACCATTATTTCTGGTAGCAGAGAAACTGATAAATGATTCTTTACCAGAATAAGAAGGGAACCACTAAGGTCAGTCTCAAGCAATAAGAGAAAGTTTCACTGTCATTGTCATGAAGAGAATGTCTGGCAATATATATATATATATATATATATATATATATATATATTATGGTAAAGAGAACTCTTACAAGCAAGAAACATCCACAAAAGAGTGAAATTGTAGCATGTACTTAAACCCCAGGTAAACATTAATAAATGATTAAGACAAATAGAAAGAGAAACTAGTTAATATTTTTACTGATAGGTCCACAGCACCTATCAGCTGGCATCAAGCAGTTTACTTAAATTTTTTTTTTTTTTTATAGATACAATTGTATTAAAAACGAAAAAAGGCCCCAAGGGGCATGGTTATGGAGTACATAAACTAGAAACCAAAACCAAGCAAAGAAAAAGGCCCAAAAGAGCCAAAAACAAAACAAACCACGAAGCCAGCGCTATGGAATATTGAAAATGATTCTTAGTGAAAGATTGCCCAAATAATGAACAAGAAGCCAGCCCAAGAAGAGAAGGAAAATAAAAAGCATGATTTCAGTCTGAATTAGAAAGCTCATCCTCAAACATAAACTCGCTTTCTCTCTTCCAAACGGTCAGAACAAACACAGAGGTACCGCTCTCCATAATCCCTTACGCCTTTCCTTGATGGAATGCAGCTTCAACCCTGCAGTAAAGTTCTAAATCTCACACATTATAAATTTACTTGATATAAAGTTTCAGCTACTAAATAAACTGAGTCAACCTTGTGGCAGATCCACCACCTCTTACCAGTACTCCATGTTTCATTGGCATAACCCCCACCATCAAGATCTGCAGAACTGGATACCTAAATTCTGTGAATTGCTAGTCGAGAAGAACTGCTGGAAGTGTCCACCATTCCCAAAGCCTTTCGTCGTCATCTCATCCCAATGTCAACCTAACACATTTCATAAACTCAGAAATGTCTCTCTAATAAAAAAATCAATTTAGGCCTATGGTATTCTTGAGTTCAATAAATCATGATTTTATTATTTTCACTGCACACTCGCTGTTTCAAATACCTGAAAATAAATGAATTTAAGCTTCAAACCCCAACTGTCAAGATAAATAATATGCTGAAGAAAATTTAAACCCATTTAAAAGATACAAATGCAAGTAAAGATCAACAACATGTAAACATTGTGAGGGATGTTGAAATGGTGGGCATGAAAATAAATAATATGGAGATTGGATATACTTATATTTAATACAATGATTACTAATAAGCAGTTTGTGCTTAATAATTAAGCCAAAGCATGCAAAACTCCTACTCATCTAACATCTAAACTGAGTTCAGACTAAGATACATTGTTAAGTATATAAAGAAAAATGGAGGTTAATTTTTATAAATTCTACAGCATTCCTCACCTCACCTCAAGCCAACTGGTCAATACAAGGCAATCCTGTCCTCTGTCTACCTCATTCATTTCAAAGAGGGAAACTCTCCTGCTCAGACCTGGAAGATTTTTATAAGGCAACGATCACACACTTAATCAAAAATTGTGCAGCAAGCATCCAAAAGTGACTATCACAAAGGAAAGACCTGCACCCTCTTCCACCTCTTTCGCCAGAAGCCGCCACCGTGCCCGAACTCTCACAAAAAATGCTGTACTGAACTTCAAACCCCCATGCCACACCTGAACAAAATTGGGAATGCTCGCTCGAAGAACTAAGACTCATCTTCCCGCTTTGGACGGCCCATAGGTGCTAAGAGCCAGGGCAAAAGGGGAGTGTGCAGGAATCTGATTGCGCACGAGCGGTAATGGAATTGCCATCACTGAGTCTGGAAAGATGGTCCATCATCTTAAACAACCCCTCGACTTCGACACCGCAAAACAATGCGACTGATGCAAATGGTGTCGGGCCTGAGCTTACTCGACCATCCGGCTGACACAATTCGAAACCTCCTTCTGAACCACCAATGCGCTTTGAACCATCAAAGCCTCCCATCTTTCCCCAGAAAGTAACTCACCACAACCCCAATACCCAAGGAAGCCGTATCCCAAAAACCCCACAACACCTGGAAGGATATCCACCCAAAACCCACCACAATCCTCCTGATATCTGGACCTGAACCCGAACATATGCCCCACTTTATCATTGACCACCTGGCATAGATGTATAATGACAAGTAACGGCAGGGTCGATTCAAAACCGCCGGCTCACGACTGGTAAGAGGCACCATGGCGCGGCGGAAGAGTGCAAGTGCGAGGGTGTGTAATTTGGGGGGCGCGCGGAGGCCTACAGAGAGACGAGAGAGTCCTGAGGAGGAGAGTGGAAGGATGGTTTGGACATGTGAAAGGCGTCGTGACCCATCGGGAATCGTAGTCGCATTTGAGGCATCGTGAGGCAGGAAAAAGCGTGGAACCAGCACTGTGAAGGCCGTGTGGGATTGGAGGTGGCGGAGGCGTGGAGAGGAGCGGACGGAAATGGATTGGAGACGGGGTTGGGGGAGGAAAGAGAGGAGGGCGAGAGGAGAGAGAGACGGAGGAGATTTGGGGATTCTAAGCAGCAGTTTGGGAAGGGAGAGAGACGACGCTGCCTTGGGAGAGAGGAAAGAGCAGACCCGGAGGAGGTGGGAGAGGCAGTGGAGCAAAAGGAGCGGCGAGTCAGCTGGGTGCTTATGGCTATGACACTCTTCTTATCAGCCCCTCGTCTTGCGCTCTGCCGGAGCCAAACGTTGATCACACCATTCCCGCCGCCGCCGCCGCCGCCGCCGCCATACATGTCTGCAGTCAAGTCTTCTGAAGAGCTACGTAAACAATGGGTCACCATCGCTCCAAACCAAAGTTCTTTCCAAAAAAAAAAAAAAGACGAAGTCTCATAGTTGTGGTGGATGGGCCCATATGTATAATGTAGTGTCATATATTTTCCAGCAACCCCGCAAAAAACCCTCCCTCTGTTTTTATTTTTATTTTTATTTTTTGTTGCCTATTTTGGATTTGGGCTTTATTAGCCCTCTCTCTTCCAAATATTAATACTACATTTATTGCAAACATGTCAATACTATTGATTTACTTAATCTCAAATGTGATGCAACATCTTATACTTATACTTGGAAAGTTGTAGCACTAATCCAATAACCGGAACGCCTAATTTGAACCATTTTGAAAGGGAAACGTTTTTTAAAACCACTAACTGTCTAAGTGGAAAATGTTCTTCCTCAGTTCTCACCCTCACTCAACTGACTTCAACCCTGTTAAATTCTTCCAACTGAAAACTTGGTCATGTATGGTTCCTGTTTTCCAAAACAAATTCTTGAGGAATGATTATTATTATTTTAATTTAGTATATTTTTTTAGTTTTAATAATAAAAATATGAAGAAGCAAAGATATTACATTTGAATAAAAAGCAAACATATTTTTATATTTTAATAAAAACGTTTCCATAACTATAATTAAACGACCGCTACTTATTTTGTTAAGAAGTGGCCAATAGCAGTCGAGAAGAAAATTAGTTGAGGGTAAAAGCAACTGGATATATTTCGTTCATGTTTTTAATCATTTTTATTTTAACAAGGAAAATATGAATAACATATTTGGTTCCCAGAAAAAGTGTTAAATTCGAATAATAAGAACACATATTCAGAGAACATCAAAATTGTGTTTTTTGTGTTTTAAAAACTATTCTCAAGTATAATTTTCAAAAAACAAAAACCAACATGCCCTAAAGATCCATTTGGAACCTAAAAAATAGTAAGAAACTAAAATAAAGAAAAAATGGGAAAGAAAATTAAAAGGAAGGGGGGAAAGAAATAAAATTTGGATGAAAAAAAAAAGTTTAAACCTAATAAATTTATTCCATAAATTTATTCAAACTCATTTTATTTGTTTTTATTTTATAGTTAAAAACATGATATTCATATAAACTAAAATCCTACAATTTTAAGTTTTTAGAAGAGTTAGCCATTAAACATGGTATCATGGTCTAAGACAACCTCTATTTTTGTAATTTAATTTTTTTCCTTTCTTTCTTTCTCTCTTTTTCTTTCAGTTCTCAAATTTTTTGAGAACTAAAGCATACCTAAATTAATATCACATGCCCAAAAGTAAAGCATAAATATTTTACATGGTTAAGCGATAATTAACTTTTAATTTTAATTACAAAACTGTTTATGCTCAGTAATATTTTTCCAAAATTGAAAACCCATGTAGATCCGCCCTGTATTCATGGCTATTCAGATTAAGCTTGCATGCTTTTACAAAAAAAAATTCTCAAAACTTAAATCTCTTATCCATCACTTTAAGCAATTATTAAAGATATTTAATAATTAATAATTCTGTTATTTTGGGCAAAATCCTTTAAGCTTATAGTATACAATCCTTTGATAAACTTAGTTTTTTAAATTTATTCTAAATCATTAAATTGATACACTTATCTCATTCATTTTATCAAATACTTACTCCTAATGCTTTGTTTATATTATGACTTAAAATATGAATTTTATATATAGAGATAGAGAAGGTGGCAATGATTGTACGATTTGATCGTCAATAAAATTCTGTAATGCTTCACAGCCTAATGTGGAAGCTAATCCGCATCTTTGACCTTCCAATGCTAAATTGAAAAATCAGAGTTTTGGGACAAGATGCCCCTTTAAAAAAATTTGTAATTTATAGCCGTCTTCACAAACTTATATTCAATTTAACTACTGTTTTTTTATGTTCAATCTAGCCTTTTTATATTTGAATTGAAGTGGCATATGATATCAATGTTTTATTTTTAAACTATAGTCATATTGTCAATTGTGGTGTTAATTTAAAAATGAAATTGTAATTAGTAATTATTACTTTAATTTAAAAATGAAGACATAATTAGTAATTATTTAGTTAAGCCCAAAGTCGAATTATGGTTGACAATTCGTATTAATAGGTATATTCGTCTTGTGTCGATGTACGGATAAATATGCATTAATCTTAAAGCCATTCATTTATTATTCGTGTTAAGAGAATTGTAAGAATATATTAACATTAGTGGTGTTAAAATAATAAAAGTATAGTGTCGTTTATGTATATTTAACATAAAATAACGCAAATAAATTTAACATGTTATTAATTTTATTTTTTAAATTAATAGAAAATATAATTAATAATCTATATTTAACATAAATAATTCATTAAATTGGTTAATTAATTAATGTAATAATTAAAGCTAAGTTAATTCAGTCGAGTCATGTAGGCAATGTCGATATGAATATATTGAATTTGATAAATAGGTTAGACGAGTCAACACGAATATAACCCAAATACGATTATATTCAACACAAACCCGTAAAAACAGTATTAAGTTCATGTCATATCAAATTTAGCCAACCCTAATCCTAGTTGCCAATTGGAACTTTTAACTTAATTTTTAAAAATTAAAAAATTAAACATTTGGCATGAAAAAGATTAAATTGAACAGAGTAGAATCAATTATTATTATTATTTTAATAAATGTGCTATTTTGGCCCTAAAGTAGAAAAATCAATCCCACTTCCCAAATTGTACCAGCAACTCGTATGATATCAAAATCTGTATGACCGTCACATATGTTCATAGACTTTTGCTGTACAGATAAGCCTATCCTTAGATGATTTTCTTGTCCCTTTATTAACATAGTTTCAACTTTTTATCAATGATTATATATTTTTCTTGTACTACTCTTCTATTCATCCATCCAATCATAATCACCAACATTTAGAAACTTTGGAAAATGAATTAATATAAAAATATTAAATAAATAAATGAACAATTTGTCGCAATGGTGAATTTCATTGTGGTTATAAGTGAACTTTCAAATCAATTGCAGATCAAATTTCTAATTAATAAAGATCTTCAAGCTTTCCAATTGTATTGTATTATATGTAAAAAACAATAGACATATGGGTCATTTTATTGAAATATTTTTAAAATTTGAGACTTCATATAAGTAATTTTTTTGAAACAATAGGATTTTATATATTGTATGTTTTCTTTCTCTTAGTGTATCAGACGAAGTCTGAGGTTGATAGGAAAAATGTGTTATGTCTTTATTAAGATATCTATCTTGTTGGTTCAATAAAGGTTGTCAATTCACAGACTAAAAGATAGAAGATAAGTTCTAGTGCTAGGTAGGATGCCTAATGACGATAATGATGGACTTACCAAGAAAACATGTAGTATTATTTTCGTTTATTTAAGAAATGGTGACAAAACATGTAAAACTTAAGAGAAATTCAATTTTTTTGAAAAATGATAAAATAATAATTTTGATTAAAAATCGAAACTTTTTTAGATCTCGAATGATGAAACGAATTTCACCGTTGATTTCGTCTCATGAAATTTAGTTAATCTGTTGAATTTCGAGATAGTCAAAATTTTATATTTTTCGAAATATCGGTATCGGATGACATATGACATGACATGTGGTACATTTATGTGAATGACTCATATTGAATCAAGTGTAAAGTAGAGAAAATAATGAGAAATATAAAACATGAAAAAATAAATAAATAAAATAATAATAATTAAAAAAAAACATAAACGTCAAAAAAAAAAAAAATGTATAGAGGGACAAGGAGAGCGAGAATACGGCGAGAAGAATATTTTTTCTTTTTCGACTTAACTGGAATTCTGAAAATTGGACAGTGGGTTTCGTGACGAAAAGCAAAATTAGTCACGCATCGAGAGCTGCGTGTGGGTACCAAAATCTTAGAGTTTCGTCAAACTCTACGAGATAGAGAATTTTATACTTGTGATTGTTTTACGAAACTTAAAGGTCGTTAATGGCTTTGGATTTGCGCAGAAATTTGTAAATTTAAGTCCCAAATTTTTTAGGGCTAAGTGTAAGAAATTTTTGAAAAATTTTTGGGCCCATTTTCCAAACGGTATGAAATTTGAATTCCAAAATTTGTTTCGGACGGTTCAGGACATGATTACAGAATATTTTCGGGCTGATCCGAGATGGGACAGGAACGATTGATCTCGGGATTGATGTCTTGGTTTATGGTGTGTTTTGGTATCATCAATAATCGATAATGGCCGTGAAGGGGCCAAGGTGCCACTTTGTTTTATATGGAGTGCGAGATTTGGATCATTTTGTGTGTTATTGTTGGAAAAATAAAACTAACATGATGTTGTCTTATTCAAGTTAATATATACTTGTAGCGTATTAATATAAGAAATTGTGATAAATAGAAAATTATATGTAAAATATAATTCTAGAGATTTATAAATGTTGCATGTAAGCTCTTATTGTGCATGGCATGACTGCATAAATGACATGATTGCGGCTGTATGCGCGATTGTCGCGTCGAGTCGGGCGTGGGTGCATAATGCTGTTCACCATTATTGGTGAATGTGTGGCTGGTGAAACTTGGAAATGGGACAACGTCAAAATCAGAACTGCGTTTGTATAAAATAATAAATAATAAATTTCGTGTGTTTTGAACAAAAGGCCGAGAGTAAATTGGAAGTCATAAGGATGAAGAATTGAATTTTTATTCTTAGTCAGACATATGGATCCAACGATGAAAGTTCGTAAAAGTATCGGAAGGCGTTGCGAAGCCTGCGGTGAGACCCCGAAAATTCGCAATAAAAAAAAACATAAGGGGTTTGATAAATTAAAATTTGAGGGTTGTTCAATGGTTTAAGTCATTGGGTGAAACACGATATTTGGTTCTCACTTGGCATTAACAGGTGTGAGGGAATCGGTCAGGACTCGAGATGTGGGCATGCGGAGTCTCATCTCATGCATGACATAGAATATTCCATATAGGATTGCATTATTTATATGAAATATGGTTTGATGTTTTATGTACGTCATTTCATATGCATTTAGGCGGAGAGTAGCCCTTGGAGAATTTTTCTCACGAGCATTCTTCACCGCTCGGATTGTCAGGACTTCTTTGGTGTGGGGTGTCTGAGAAGGCGTGGCTCAACAGGGTTGTGTGTGAAGAAGGCTGATATGTGGCCTTAACAATACTTTTTTAAAAAGTATTTTATGTAAAAAGAATTGTAATTAAATTCTTTTGTACTATTGTATAAATAGTCGGGTATGTAATTATGGTAAGAGGGTCGTGATCGGATTCTTATGGACTGTAATTAAGCTTTTTATTTTCATATTTTAAATTTGTGAATGAATGGATCCCAGTAAATGGATGTATATATTGAGGATCTTGACAGATGGACCCTCTGGGATCAATACTACTTCTGTTGAGACCTTGGATAAGTTATGATTATACTGTTATTCAAGTTGTATGTTGGGTAGAGCTCCTTGAACAAAGGAAGTTTTGCCTGATTTTTTTGAAAATATAGATCTCGATAAATGTGACAAAACAGTGTGGTATCGGGTCATCCGAAATCTACAAGAATTCCGTTGGTTGATGGGTTGTCAACGGAATCCTCGGATTTGAGGCGTTACAAAACATTTAAACATGCAAGATTTGATAACGGATGAATGATAAAGATTTTTCTGTCATATCTTAAATAAGTTTTCATGAATTATGGAATCTCTCAATTGTCAGGTTGCCAATTCCTTTCAATTGTCAGGTTGCCAATTCTTTTGATTCTTTGCAATGATCTCTATTAATACTAATACCATGATCTCAATTATTTTTTGGTAGGTGAATCAGTGATCAGCTAGAACATATATCGGAAAGATACCTTTAAAAAGGATGAATCAACCATTTCCTTTAAAATCTAGAGAGAGAAATAAAAATTTTTTGGACAAAGATGCTTATGGGATTTAATTATACCGTGAAGGATAAAGAGAATTTATCTTTACACTTTTTGGGTATTTTAAAGGTATTTTGTCTGAAATGTGATATTTTCAATGGTAATTTTACCTATAAAATACTTTTTTTTTCCAGTATGGTTTACCACATATAAAAATATTTAAATGTAATTAAAATTAATAAACAATATCCATTTTTAAATTATTAATCATTACAGATAAAGGGATAAATGAGTAAAACAGATTTGAAAAAGTATGGTAAAGCAAATTATGAACTTGGATTAGTTATTATTTATTTTTCCGAAGTTTGAATTAGTTATACTTAATATTTTTTATGTGAAAGAAAACTATAAAGCCCTTTTTTTTTTTTTTTTGAGAGCTGTAAAACCCTAATTTGACAAAGATGATTAGCTAAAGATCCACAATAATCTTTAAAGCCAATATTTGTAACATTCTTAAGAAAATTTGACCGTTGTATTCTTGAATCTATAATATTAATATTTTATTTTTGAGGAGATAAGTCCTAATGATATTTGCTTCTCTAAAAAATGATGACAATCATACTTAAATTTAAAAGTACAAGAAATATTATCTTAAGTTTGTGATATGGTTTGAAAAATGGTCTCGCGATACACTTATGTGACACAAGAAAAAAACGCCAGCAGTTGAAACTAACTCGGACCTTTGATGCCAGAAAATACAGGAATGAGGAATCCAGTCTGCTCGACTAAAAGTGGAGTTATAGATAGTGAGAAAACCAAATTTGCAAATCAAACTAAATCCCATCGATAAAGTAGAATAATCCTCAGTAACATATTATCACTGCAAATCAAAACACTAAATCTCGCAGCGAAGGAAAATAAGATAATTCACGATCTCTTGACTCATCACTTGGTCGAAGCGGATCCACCAATGAGAGAAAGATAATTCATCATTTGCTCTTTCAATATCCCCATCCGAATCAGATCTGGAGTAAAAAGCGAGGAAATATCCGTCGATGGGAAAGAATGGCGTATCGCCATCAGCTGAAGCTATATCACATAAATACCATGCCATCCCATCGGTGAAAGGTATGCAACACATTCTCCCTCTAAGCAATCTATATTTTCTCTCAGAAAGAAACTGACTTAGGCATCGGAGCGGCCACGGGCGAAGCCCCTATCGGCCCTTTCTTTTGCTTGTCTTTACAGAGGAGTGCCATATCCAGAGCCTGCAGACCAGCGGTGCTACATCCAGTCTGCGGGAACCGACCCGGCAGCGGCTGATCCGGTTGACCCAACCGCATCGACGATTCGGTTGAAAAAAGCCTCATCGGTTGAAACGTAAATGCGTAGGAGCAGCCGGTTCCTTTACAAATATAGGCGATTTCTCGATTCTTGATGGTATCAACCGGAACACAAGCGAGGAACGCGCCAATGCTCAGGATGTGGACCGCCCGGAGGTGACACGAGGCCGATGACCTCTTGGCGCGTTAAAGCGATGTGACGGCACGGGCGGGGTCTGGGCGCTCGCGCCTCACCAACCGGCGATAGGAGAGATGAGGCAACTCATAGCGGATGCAGCGCGCGGGAGGCGCGACAAGCTGGAAGGTCACAACATTCCGCCATCGCCAAAAGCGACACAATCTTGACATTCCACTGGTGCGCTGAAGCGAAGCGAAGTCGGTAGGCGGGGCATGGACCTCAGTGGCCACGGAGAGGAGGAACGCGGCAGCTTTCGAAGGCATGTCGGGAGCAGGCTGCGTCACCCTCGGCCAAGGAAGCGGGAGAGCAATCATGGGAGCGGTTCGAGGCCTCAGCAATAGCTTGCCGTGTGAAGGAAGTTAGCAGAGGGTGGCAGCTCCTGACACTATGGTTATGGTATAATGAGGCCAGTCAGGTTCTGTAGAGGTGCTTCACTTCCTCTTCAATAAAATTCGAGGATGCCTGAGTGGAAGCGATCGATGGTGTCTAGATCAGCCGATCGTGCGACTTCTGTAGTGAATGGAGTACGCATGGGTATCGGGACCCTATCTTGATACGAGAGCTGCTATTATCACATTAAAGGGCCCGACCTTGTTTTTAGTTTTTAATAGGCTTAAGCGCTTCATTGATCTCCTAAATTCAGGAGGATTTATCCAGTAATGTTAAAGTCATCTCTACTTCATTTAGACGAGACATTATAAAGCCAAGTTACATCTATTGACCGTCAGTGAGCTCATGGGAAACTTGAGGTCATGATGAAGTGTCTGATCTCTAAGGTAGATATACACGACGAAGTTATGATGCGCATTTCATTGCTGATTTAGAGTGCGGTCGAAAGACATAATGCTTTCCATCTCTAAAAATCCTCAAGTATGCATGGCTGAGGTGCTGTGACGGAGAAGTGCATTAATGGCGAGAGAGCGCCATGTCGAAGAGGCTCACACCTCTCAAAGAAAAAAGCGGGTGATGGCGGCGGGGGCGGGCCCGAAGACGCGACGGGAGAGTCAAGAAAGATGGAAGCGGTCCCGAAAGTGAAACCTTAAGAGATCGTACGGGCCCACTCCAACTCGAGGGCGACAAACGTTATTCTACTCGGCAGTTCACCACATACTTGACACCAGTCCACCAGATCACGCGCGGTAAAGCGAACGATTCTACGAGTGCTCAGAAAATGAAGTCGGACCATACAAGAGACAACACAGGTATTAGAGTTCCGATTTCTGCAGGACATCGAACAGATGATTGCATCTCTGACTCAGGAAGGAAATAGAGTACTTAATACAGCGTGGGTATCTCAGGCGCTTCATATTTGAAAATTAGCCTCAAAGTAGGCCTCGAGGCCGGGCTCAGACAGGCGACCACCGCCCACCTCGGTGAACCATGCTCAGCACCAGCAACCTTGGGAAATTCATGTGATCTAGGAGGATTTGGAGAAGTCAGGCTGACTCAGAGTGTTGCGAAGCATGGTCGGCGAGTGTAGTGGAAGTACAAGCGGGTCCAAAAATGCTGAGAGCTCGACACATCACTAGCATTCTGAGCTGAGATCAGAGGTTTCCAGCTGCAGTAGCCCCTTATTAATTCAGGCAGGTTGGCTCAAGCTAACAAAGCAGTCCACTCAGTCCTATTGACAGCGAGAGTTCAGCGACATCATCTTGGCCTTCAACCCGATAAGATAGGCATGAAGGGAGAGGCCCCGGAACCGTCGGCACCCATTCCCGAGGATCCCTCCGAAGAAGAGTATTACCCTTGACCAAGCACCAGCTGGTGCTCACCTTGGGAGATCCCCATGCTGACAGCGATGTGTGAGATTCTGGGTTGTGATGACTCCATGCACTATGTGTGATTTGTTCAGGCGGACCATCTCTCAATCTGATAAAAGGCCGTTCCTCGCTTTTCACATGATGATCAAGTTTACTCGTCAAAGCGGGTGGAATGAATTCGAGACCAACGATGTGTGGGAATGCTACTTAGCATCCATGAAGTAAAAAGCGGTCGATAATATATCACTGGAGCCCAGAGCTGGCTATCGCGACGAGGTGCTCGCCTACGAGCCCTGAAAGGCATTTTGGAACACATGCAGATTTGGATAATGACTACTGACCCTTGTTACCTATATCGGCTCCAAGCTAGCGGAGGACTCAGGCCCTCTGCCATTTTGAGAGAGGGCAAGGCGTCTTGCGTGGACGGGTAGACATGGGAGGAATTGACACTGCGATAATCTGTGAGGTGAACGTCGACCCGTCAGCTATGCGTCAAACAAAGAGGAGGAGCTTCGCGAGAGAAAGGCAAAGATCAACAGAGTGACCAAACTCTCCCAGCGGGACAGTGGAGATGTGGAGACTACCCAGTGGTTATTAGCGTGCGTGCTTGTCAAAGCGGTGACAGAGTGGGGCTCTCTGGTGTTCAACGGCATCAACGAGCATGCCAGTGGGTTTCCCTTTGCGTGATGAGCCTCGTGGTGGATGCCACTGCGACCATGAACTCCTCGTTTGTGGATTGCGCCTCAGGCCCCAGCAGAGTCAAGCATGGACAGACTGACCAAAAAAGAGACCTCGTTCTCAAACGCAAAGGAACTATTAGCCATATCAGTGTGATGCCATTTTGGCTCGAAGCCTTGAGAGCACTGTGAGGATTGTTTGGATCATTCCCGAGAAGCGGGCCAGGAACAGCTTCATGGAGGTGTATACATACATGACATCTTTGGTAAGGCCCTATTGCAAGCTCCACATAGTGTTTGTAGGCGTTCCGAGATCCTGAGAGGCCTGGCATGAAGTGAATCAAGCCCGGGAGTCGTGCATGGAGTAGTGGGGCAGCAGTGATGTATATAATGAATGCCTGTAATGAAGTACTCGTAGCCCCAAGTAATATAATTATGCCAATGTACGGATATCGATCCACGAGGGAAAGGTAAATTGACTAAAGAGGTTCTTCTTTTGGACAATATTTGAATATAACCAATTGATTCTAGGGCCAGAGCCCAAAGTAAGGAAACCAGCTAGCTGTATTGATTCTAGTGAATTATTAGTATTTGGCGCCCTGAGGTTCAAAATCTCACTACGTTCAATGGATTACTTTTCTAAAGATCACATTATTGTGGCATGTATGTCAAGTGGGAGTGATCTTGCTAGGAATCATCCTCTACCAGGAGTGTATCATCTATCACCGTGAATAGATAAGTATATCTCTAATATGAGCTAAATTGATAGAAATGCTTAAATGTTCACAACCTCCAAATGCCCACCTTGAGTTAGATCTCTGTGCCAAGATGGCTTTAAGCTATCACCGGATCCACTGAATACCCTCATCTCCACAGATCTACGGATCTCAGTCGCGATTATTATAACATTGGCGGACATTAACATATAAATTGAAATCACGCGGTATAGGTAGTGTGACGGAAATTAATAACTATTTGAATAACGCAGAAGATCGACTTTAATCCATTGTACATGACGAGGGTTTGATGTAAGCCTAGAAGAGATCTAGAACATATTGGAAGAAAGATGAAGCGTTTTAATAAGAAAACGTTTGTTCTAAAATCAAAGTATCCGAAAAAATGAAAAGCGTTACAATTCTCAGATAACTTCCTCGATCGATTGTCACTCTGCTCTCGAAACACAGCG
Organism: Tetrastigma voinierianum; assembly: GCA_016808115.1. Taxonomy (NCBI): domain Eukaryota; kingdom Viridiplantae; phylum Streptophyta; class Magnoliopsida; order Vitales; family Vitaceae; genus Tetrastigma; species Tetrastigma voinierianum. The sequence goes on from JAEQBH010000402.1 coordinate 183,839, forward strand.
CCTCAGTTCGATACGCACTTCGATACCACTATTCCAGAGCCATTAATGCACTTTAAATGATGGTCGTTTGGGCGGCGTGGCGTGGGCGTAAGGCGATAGTTGACCTGGTGTGAAGCCCGGCAATCATGGCGTCGAATCCTTGACGTGGTCTTCTCTTTGTCTCGTTTTGTTCAGCGCTTCAAAGTTGTTCTTTTAGGCTCCGCTCAGACACCGCTAACCGCGATTGCAGTAGGATCGTGGATCTAGCCACAAAAACTATCAAATTATTATAAAATAAATGTGAAAATGATTTAACCGATGCAGTGTAAGATGAGTGTTTGAAAATTCATCACACTTAAACTTAGTTTCTCGTCATTCTCAAGCAAGAACTGACTTATTGTGACACACAACTGACACCATGCAACTAACACTAAGACAAAGGGTGCACATGTCAAAATAGTGACTAAATCGGGACCCACCACATACCCATTCGCTTTAACAATGTTCAAAGAAGCATTACATATTTGACTTCGGGAGTCTGATGAGATAGGTGAACCGACTAGTGCATCAAATCCTAACCTGTTCAATGGCCTTCCCAAAACCCCTATTTGTTTATAGTGATGACCTGCATTACGCCTAGGGTTCCGATACTCCCAAATCAGGTTTAATCCACTATTAGGAAGGCTTAACCAGACAAGGATAGGAACGCACCCATTTATTTATGTTCACATACCTAGAAATGTCCTATGTACCAAAAATAACAATGGAAGAAGACCTAGTGCCAAGAAGTTTTAGCCAAGTGTTCCTGTAGCGGGGATCCATTGGTGACTCCCCACCGCCTTATGGGAGGCACCAGGTGATACAAATTCTTTCCAAACTGCCACCTAACACTCAACCAAACTCGACGGCCCTATAAAGTTGCGTGAACGATCCATCTTCTCATCCCATGTAATCTGGCAAAGGAAGTCAATGACTCCCTACTGGGGCCTGGTCGGGGCATTAGCTTTGATAGCCCTCAGATCACCGGCCCTGGATTCCGATTGGATGATCCCGCCATCTTGCACATACCCATTTTTGTCATATTTCTTTTTTTTTTTTTTTTTCTTTTCTTTAATATTGTTTCGTATTTTCTCTTTGTCAGCTCATGGCAATCCTCTTTGATTAGGTGTCCTGATCACTAAATGGATCTAATTTCAGGTTGACTCTAAACTTAGTGAGTTGTTCACTATGTACATCGAAAGTCACTAGTGTGTGAGTGTGATGTGGTTTTTGAGAACTCGGTTCACTACCCTAATCGATTCACTAGCCCTTTGTCCATTCAACCTAATTAATGAGCATCAAGCAAATGTATGCATTTGAACAAGTTTAGAAGGGAGAACTAACTAAAATTGATCCTCATATCCAAATGGCACACATGCAAATCACTACATGCAAAATGTCCTAAACACACGCAAAACAACTAACACATGACTCTATTAACATGAAAGTGTGATGTAAAACAAACTAAACTAAATCTAACACCACCAATAACTCCGATGCAAATACTAAAAACAAACACAACTAATATGCGAATAAACTAAAAATACCTAGATACTACTAAATCAAAACAACAATAAACAAGAACAAAACATAAGATTCCCTAAACAAAAACTAAAACATAGTGTCTTATCAACACATCCCACTTCCCCCCCAACAAAATAACCACGTGTCTCCACCTGCAAGGAGGCAAAAGACAGGGAGGGTGGGCAACCCCCGACATCACTGGCGAGGTGGAGGCCGTAGCTGCCGGGCTCCGTGATAGACCGCCACGCTGCCAGAATGATGGCCCCGAGACAGCCGGGACCACTCCATATCAAAGACGTTAACGCCCATGTCCCGGTAACGACTCCTGCGTTCTGGTCATCCGGGAAGGCGCTAAAACGCCAAGTGAGCGCGAGCACCGTCCTCAAGATCCAAAGTATGACTAGGAGGAGTGGTCATCAGGCCGCCGTGGGAGGTGGGCGGAGGTACGATGGTGGTGGAGGTGGTCGATCAGGATCGCCAAGGTCTCCTTGACGCCTTCTGTGGATCCAAAACGAGCCCGATACTCATAGCTCGCCCGTCTCAGGCTCGTGGACTAATCAGGCCCTCAGCCGCGGACACCGGTGTGTCCTGGGCGGATGAGGAGGTTTTTATCGGGTGGAGCCATGTCACAGGTCGCCCATATACCCCTTGTTTGTACAAGCCAAATATCGTAGCGGTGTCCTACCGCGATTCCTAAGTATGGAGGATCTACATCCCCGATAACCCGCCCAACATCGGTGTTGCATACCCCTTGAGATAGCGAGATTAGCACATCATTGGCGTTTACTCCGTTACGCACCGCGCTTGGATGAGACACCTATGATGAAATGGTGCCAGACTGGGATGAAGCGCCAAATGCTCGCCTTGAAATCGACCGCATGACCCGCGACTATTGATTCTCCATTCACCCTTACCATCGGGCTTACGATAATCTAAGGTAGTCGTGGTGCTCATGAGCCGATCGAACGTCTGGCGATATGTTTCAGATCAGACACGATATGATCGACCGCACTCGTACCTCTTCACTGGTGGATAGATTTGGCGCAGAACTCCGCAGACCACACTCATCACGTCAGGATGAGGTCGCAAAGTGGCCGGTGAACGCTATCCCTGGGCCGCGAATTGTCTTTATGAATAGTCATTTTTGTGTAAACCCCTCTCCCACGAACGAACTATGGCAATGGTGCTAAACCATCTACGGCATCAGATTTACAAACCGCGAGGCATCGAATGTGGGAGCTCCGGGTCCCCTGGTCGACTCGTCGCGCAACTTCCCGCCTGCATATACTATGACCAGATACAAAAACTCAACACCTAATGTGCACTACAAAACAAAAGAAAATCAACTGGAAGAATCTACACTTACGATCTAACAAACTAAATACGACTCAAAGACCCTATGAACCTACAATCTTAAATGAATTCAAAGACCTCTGCATCACACAAAAACGCAATAAACAGAACCTTATCACTGCATCGTTAATCTAGCAATAATGGGCCAGGGAATGCCACCATGACCCAAAATCACAAAGAGGGTGACTATAAGTGGTCGCTGAGGTGAAGTGGTCTCCCATCAGACGAACTGAGTCGCGCAGGTTGGGCACGGGACGCGCCAGGAGCGGCTCGTAAGAGAGGTGGTTCGTGGAGGCAAATTGAAATCGGTTTCACGAAAGCAGAATACGCCGCTGACGCATGGGCAACGCCGACGCGACGTAGAGTATAACCAAGCGACGTCGCGACGCAGGTCTCACGTCAGCCGACGCCGACAGAGAGAGATTTAATCCACGCCGACGCGATTATCACGCCGCTGACGGATGAGGGCTTACACCTGATGCCGCGATTTGAGAATACACGCCGCGACGCGACAGAGGAGGCAAAAATGACGCCGCGACGCGGAGAAATCCACGCCGCTGACGCGGCGTAGGGTGATGCATCGCCGCTGACGCAGTAAATCCACGGCCGCGTAGGGCGTAGAGCTTCAAAATGACGCTGACGAAGTCTCACGCCGCTATCGGCGTGAAGTGTTCCAAGAGATTTTATGCATACTAACACCTCTGTCTTTCTGAACTTCCACTTGTAAACTTCCCTTTCGGATTCTCAACACTCGCAAGCCTCGTGACCTACACCTCCCATTCGAAATTAGAACCACAAGCGTAAACACCGATCACGGATGCGCCTAGAAATCAAAAAATCAATAAAACAATAATGTGAACCGAAAACTTAAAAACAAAGTTTTAGAAAACTTGCCGCTTCCCCAAGAAGCGCTATGTTTAATGTCGCTAGCCTGATCGACCTCAATCTCTGCACGTGCAAGACACTTAGGATAAACCGAGAAATGTTTATTCAAGATCCTTATAAAGTCACACCACGTCAAGGTGATGAAATACTGCACACGCCCGTCTCTTCTCAAGTATTCTTCAGGTAATAAGCGTTTATCCCCTCGAAATTTTTCACGCACAATCTGGTACCGTTCAGAGACATCTTCATTCGATCGCTGCCTGAAGCCGGGTTGGAAAACATGCAGTGATCTCGTCTCCTTGACTCTTAGTTTGAGTTCACCTTCTTGCACATTAATTTGAGCTTTTCCTGTGGCTAGGAAAGGTCTACCAAGTATGATGGGGACTGAGTCGTCTTCTTCCATGTCCAGACGAAAGTTCACGGAAGCGACGAATTTACCAACTTTTACGAGCATACTTTCGAATTATACCTTGAGAGGGTGCCAGATGACCTATCCGGGCAAGGTAGACTCATCGTGGTTGATTTCGCTCTTCCCAACTTATCTCCTGAAGATCAGGAGTGTAGATTTCCTGTTGATGTCATCTCAAGTCACATAAGCCCTGATACTCGATTCCCCATGAGAACTAAAGAGGTATCATCTGATCTCAAGTTTCTGGGAAGCTTTTTTCAGGATGCACCGCATTCCCGCTAAGGCAATGGTCCCATACTCTTCCAATTTTTCTTACTTGCCAAGATCTTTTCGCATGTACTTCACATAATCCTGGGTATATTCTCTAATGCTCTCAAAAATGGTATATTAATATGTAAAGCCAAGATGCTAAGAAACTTTCTACGAACCCAAGCTTCTCCAATTTACCTTCTTCAACCTCCGAGGGCAATGTGGATTGGCGATGTGCTCTTCTTCTCTCTATTTCTTTGTCCTGCTTTCTGCTTCCGCTTTATTATCCTCGTCACTAAGATCTCGTGGTTGCTCATTTTTCATCCGGCCTGGTCAGATACTTCTGGGTCTGGGCTTCCTCTTACTTTAATTCTCTTACCGCTTAGCCGTTGCCCGAGATTTCCAACTTTTCCACTTAGTGATGGCCTCAGCATTTTTCCCTTCTCCTTAGGGTTTACCTCATAATTGCTCGGGCAATGGATCTCTAACGCTTTTCTAACAGATTGCCATTTACCCATTTGAATCTCTCATTTTCAACCGGGCTTCTGATTGCCTTAATTGGCTGCCTGCTGCATATTTGCTTATTTGGCCCAGCGTGAGGGAAGCAACATCCGCGGCAAGCGCTGTTCTAAAATCCACTTTTTCTGAGGTTGTTCATTATTTGTGACTTCCGATGGCACACTGTTCGTTATTTCGCCATCCATACCTCGTTGCTTTGATTATTTTGGTCTCGATCGCTACGCCTACCCTGTCCCCGATTCTCACTGCAGTTGTTAACAAGACGGCTCACCACAGATTGATTCGATTAAACCTCGACACATACCGGGCTTCGCTCACCGTAGGCTTCACCATGATCTACACTGGCTTCATGCCGCCCCATGATCAATCTCCACTGATGGGTCCTGATGAAGGCCGTCTCACTGGCTTAACTTAGTCGCCTGGCCAATACGATTCACTAGATCAACAGACCTCATTATTTCGTGCCACTCCAATCGTTTACCGTGTGTTTGATTAGTGTTGGTTGCGGCTTATCTTCCACGATATCTCATGCGCACAGTGCGTGGTTTCTTCATCAGGATCCTCGGCTAAAGGCATCTATCATTGTTCGGGTTGCATTTCTCAGACCATTGTAGAAGGTGTGGACTTGCATCCATCACGGATTAGTGATTGGTGAGGACACTTATGATTAATTCATGGAACTGTCGATACCTGCGCGGGTTCTCCTACAGTTGACGACGTATTGATCTCTTGCACAAGTTGTGCAATTTTTCGAAGAGTGGAAAGAACTTGGTCAGAAACTTTTGTACCAACTCGTTCCATGTAGTAATGGAATGCGGTGGTGTGGTTGCTTGATAGCAGCTCTATCCTTTAGTGAAAGTGGGAATAGCGAAGTAATCTTAGAGCTTCTTCGGTGACTCCGTTGTACTTGATGGTATCATGAGCTTCGGGGAAGTTAGTTCAAATGCATGTTCGTTCTCATGGGGTAGTCCCCACATGGAGCAGATGTTACGAAGCATCACATGCGTGGCGACTTCAATTCAGAAATTGTTCATGAATCGGTGGCGTCGATCGGCTGTCACGACCTTATTTGTTGGTGGTAAGCAAACTCATCTAATAGCATGTAAGGATGCAGTTGTATAAATGGCACAGGCGCTTGATTCCTATTTACGCTCCTACGTGAAGTTCCCGGTTGTTCAACGCCAAAATCTTGTTCTTCGGTGTTTTCCATGATATTGAAGTTTAAATACAGTGCAATTCTCTACATTCTCGGCCTTGTCTGTGCGGGAGATGTCTTTACGGCTCGGGATCACCACAGTGTTGATTAATTCGATTTCTTTATCGCATGTACTCAACGAAACACATGCGCAATAACACTAAACTAACAAAACCCAATTGACACTTGGCAAAAATAACAAAATAAAGAAAAAGTCGAGGAATCTTATCTATGTGCTCACTTCTCTTATGCTCAGTTTGGCAGTTTCCCCGACAGCGGCATAAAAACAGCGAGGGCGGCAGCGGTGTGTATAATGAATGCTATGTCTTGTAGTGCAGCGTAGCCCCAAAATAATATAGTGTGCCCAATGTCGGATATCGATCCAGGGGAAAGGTAAATTAAACTCTGAGAGGTTTGCACTTTAGGACAATATACGAATAATGAAATTGATTCTAGGTAAATTTAAGTAAGGAAACTTGACTAAACTATTGATTCTAGTGAATTAATGGTGTTGGCGCCTAGAGGTTTAAATCTCCCCTATCACGTTCAATGGATTACTTTTCCTAGAATCTTGTTATTGATATATTTGTAATATGTCAATCGCGGGGGTGATATTGCCTCACGAGATATCCTCTCTCCGAGGGCTATGTCAGCTATCGTGAATAGAATCAGTATATCTCTATCTCGGCTCAGGTATTCCGAAATCGCTAAATGTTCTAACCTCAAATGCCACCTTCGGGTTGAATATCTCTATTAACCGAGATCGGCTAGAGGCTGCTCTGCGGATCCTGAATACTCTCCCTCATCTCTGAATCTACCGGGATCCTCCCGGTGCGATTATGCTAACATTTGGCCAGACATTAACATATAATTGGAAATGCGGTATAAGAGTAGATGTGACAAATTAATAACAATGAATAACATGAAAAGATCAAACTTTAATCCATTGTACATGACGGGGTTTGATGTAACCATAGAAAGGATCACCAGAACATAATGGAAGAAAAGATGGCTATTTGTGAAAACATTGTGTTCTAAAAATCAGAAATATCATAAAAAATGGCGTTACAATTCAGGCCTTTATAGTGGGTGTCACTCTGCTCCTCAGAGCACCATGCCTCCGTTCGTACGCCTCGATGTAATTTCAAAGCCATCAGTACTTTAAATGATGAGGGTGAAGATTTTCGGTGACGTCGCGGCGTGGGGAGCGTCGTTGACACGCATTGTTGACCCGGCGTCGCGGCGTCGTGTAAATCGCCGACGTGACGATCGCGCCACTCGGCTTACTTTCTTCATTGTTCCAGCGCTTCCAAAAGTTGTTCTTTTGCGGCTCTCAGACACAGCAACACGGGATACAAATCGGGGATCTAGCCACAAAAACTATCAAATTATTATAAAATAAATGTGAAAATGACGAACCGACGCGAGTGTAAGATGAGTGTTTTAGGCACTCATCAAGTATCAGCCGGAAAATTCCTAGGTTTCATAGTCAACAATCGAGGAATTGAGGCAAATCCAGACAAAATAAAGGCTGTGCTCGACATGCCATCGCCATCAAGCATAAAGGAGGTCCAGCGTCTAGCAGGAAGGATTCTTTAAGCGATTAGGTATCCGGGGCTAGTGATAAATGTCGACCTTTCTTCCCAGAAGTTTTAAAGAAGACCTTTCAATGGGATACAAGTGTGAAGAAGCATTCTCGGCGTGAAAACATGTTGAGCTCCCACATTGCAGTAAGCCTACTTGAAGGAGCTCCTCCTCTATACTTAAGTGCATTTCGGACTTCTCAGGCCAGCGATATAAGTCGGGGACCCAGGCGGAGTCTGGCCTTGATTTACTATTCTGACCGAGCTGCGAGAGGAGCGGAGGAGAGGTATCCAAGGATGGAAACTAATCTTGGCATTAGTAACCACAGCTTGGAAGCTCCGCCCTTACTTTTAGGCTCATACCATAGAAGTTCCAACAGAATATCCAATGAAGCAAGTGTTACATAAGCAAGAAACCTCGGGAGGCGTGAAGAGTGGGCCATAGAGGCTAAAGCGAGGTTCGATTATAAGATATAAACCCAGCTATGATAAAAGGCGGGTCTTAGCGAGACTTCGATCATGGAGTTCATCTCGTGAGAGCCTCACACAGGCGCTCGAAGCGCCGTGACCTCCCCCATGCGGAAACTCTCTGCGTAGATGGGGCCCGCGAGCTCCATGATGAAGTGGAGGTACGGTCTAATCGAGCCACGGAAGGAATATAGATATTGATGCGGCTCGGTCGATTCCAAGCCTCTAACAGCGAGGGGCGAATGCTGAGGCCGTCATAACGGGGCCTCGACCTCGCCCATTCAACGGAAATTGACGACGAGGTTTCTGGCGACTCGAGTGATAGTAAGACAAATAGAAGATACCTACGAGGCGAGAGTGAAAGAATGATCCTATACACACCAGGTGCGGGATTTCTTGATATGCGTATTTTTGTGATGTGTATATATAAAATTATTCGAAAGAATATAAAAGAGCGCCTATTCCGCGCAGAGTATACGCTTGTCAAGTAATAAAAGTGTCACCTAAGTACGGATATCGATCCACGGGAAAATGGGGATGCTAAGTACAAAAATTATAATGCTTCTCTAATATCCGAACTACTTGATTGTGAGTAAAGCGAGGAATTTAAACTAAACTAATGAAATTTCTAAATCTAACTAAGCAAATTGCATAGCTTCAGGGATACCAAGAGATGATAAATTCTAGGGTACTTGGTGCAATCGGACAATCCTCTTAGATCTAAAATTAAAATTCTACTCTATTATTTCATGAAAATGCTTTCAGCGACTCTTGTCTAATTTGAAAATTATAAGCCTACTCTCGAGGTCGAATAACCTACCAACTAACACTAGGTCTTTTTGCTTCTCAGCTCAACCCCGAGCATTAGAGATGCTTTAAAGATCCAAAAGTCTCACACGCCTCCTAATTCTGGAGTAATTTCTACACTATCGGGCTAGTGGGTTGATTCATCTGTATGCAGTTCTTTACTCCTTCTGGATCTTGCGAAAAAGAACCACTCATACATTGAGATTAGCGGAAATCAATATGTAAATAGAACCAAGTATGAATCAATAAATTAATTCACAAGAAACAATAGAAAGCGGAACATTAACAAATAGATATAAAACTCATGTTGATATACGGCCAAAACCTAGATCTACAATTTAAGCATGATAGGGTTTGATACATCATAAACTTAGGATAAAACATGAAAAAGAGGAAGAAGAAAGCTATAATGATCAAATGATGATTGAGATTTCGGATTTTCTTCCACAAATCATGATCTTCTCAAAATCTTCAAAAGCGACTCCAAACCTCCTCCTTGGTCCCAAAGTGTGGACAGAAATCCCTTTCCATTACTAGCCGCCTCTTCGCCCCGTCTCTTTCGGGTTTGAGCTTAAAAAACCCTCCATTATGGGCTCAAAATGGGCTAAAAATCCACCCAAAACCGACCCCGAACGTCGCGGCGTCGTGCAGCAACGTCAGCGACGTCGTTCTGCGGCTACGCAGCGTCGCGACGTTAGTTCTCCACGTCGCGACGTTGCTGCGATCCTGTTTTTGCTCAACGTAAAGTATGCTTTGTCATCACGAACTCGATTTGGGTGTTCTTGGTACCGTTAGAGCTCTTGAAGTGTAGAATCCGCCATATATGGCTTGATGCAATATGAGCTCATAATATCTGAAAACTTCAAAAATACAGTAGCCTCTCCTGCTGAAGGTGCTGAAATGTTTGCTGATTTTCTTCAAGTTTTGGAACTTGCATAACTTTTCTTTATTCGAACTCAATATTGATGTTCTTGGTATCCCTAAAGCTCTTGAAGTGTAGAATCCATACATATATGGTTTGATGCAATAGGAGCTCATATGATTTCTGAAAATGTCAAAATTCAGTAGCCTCTCCTGTTGCTTTATGCGGAGTTTTTCCACCAATTTTGCACAATTCCACCAAATGGATGACTTTGATCATAGGAGTGAACTTTTAGAGCATTAGGGCACTTAATTTAACATAAAAACACTAAAAACTAACTAAAGCATAGGGATAAAATGAGTATTTAAGATACTCATCATTCTTGAAAAAGTTCGTCTTGGTCGGTGAGCATATCCTAGAGCAGAGAACTCCCGGTGATGCCTTGGCAAAACTAGCGGCAAGCCTCCGCAGGAAGACACTACTCAGCGGAGTCACTTTGTCGAATACCTTGCGAGCCTTCCATAGATCTACGTATGGGCGTGGAAGTTGCCCCAATCGGAGTCAGTAGGAGTTGGATGGACCCGTTTAGGATTACATAATGACGGATGTCTCTGCAGGTGACCAGAGGCATCACAAAGTGGGATAGGTCGGCCCGATTCACTAATCATAAGGAAGCCTTTACAAGCGAGGTTTCTTCACACCCATCCTTAAGTGCATCGCGGGAAAAGACACTGACTATGTGCTAAAGGGAAGTACATGAAGGTGTATGCGGAAATCATATCGGAGCTCGGGCATTAGCAAAGGGAAGGTCTTAAGGCAGAGGATACTCTTGGCCTAATGCTGAGCGCGACCGACCTAGTCAGGAGATGCAAGATCTGCTAGGAGCATGCCAAGATCTCTCGCCTCCCATCGGAGCGTGGCATCAATCCGCGAAGGCCCGGCCTTCCCAACAGTGGGGTTTGGACATACTAGGACCTCTGCCCCTTGGGAAGGGCCAATGCAAATTCATCATCGTTGCAGTAGATTACTTCACCAAGTGGGCTAAGGCCGAACCTTTGGCCACAATCACAGAACAAAAGATACGCAATTTTGTGTGGTGAGCCATAATATGCAGGTTTGGTATCCCAAGAGCCCTGGTATCAAACAATGGAAAGCAACTTGACAGCGCGAGAGTTCGAGTTTTCTTAGAGGCTCGGAATTAAGAATTATTACTCGTCCCAGCCATCACGCAATCTAATGGTGATGAAGTCACCATCAAGAACCCATAAGGCCGCATTGAAAGACCAAATTGGAAGACCTTAAGGCAAATGGGTAGAATACCTCCAGGAATTATGGGCTCTGAGTTCTGCTTATGAGTCGGCAACTATGAAACCCCAGAATTCGCCCTAGCCTTTGGCATTGAAGCAGTAGCCCCTGTAGAGGTCGGGTTAAAGTCCCCAAGGATCGAGTTGGCAACAGTGGAACACAATGACGAGGCTCTCTTCCTAAATTTGGATCTCTTAGATGAAAGCGTGAAAGCGGAATCCTAAAGCGCCGCGGAAGATTACGAAAGGAAACGGCGAAAGGTATTCTGACGAAAAAGTCAAACCCGAGCTACATGCGGGTGACCTAAGTCTTGAAGGAAACTACGCCGACAGGGAAGAATCGGCGTATGGAAAACTGGAGTCTCAGGCGGGAGGCCCCTACATCATATCCCGTCGTCGAGGTAGGGTAATTCTGGCATTTCAGGAACAGAGGAGGGAAAAATTCTACATCATGCTTGGAATGCAGAACACCTTAAGCGTTTTTATCAGTAGACCTCGGTTTGTAATCTCAAATGAAGCATTATCAATTTTCGGATGACGATTTGAGCGTTTATTGGTTATTTTATTAGACGTCTCAAACAGCTCAGACATAGAATGCGCAGAAAAATTACATACAACAGAATGTGAAAGTTCATGATCAACAAAGGAAAAAGTCTCTCTTTATTCCAATCAAATTACATTCAATTACAATCAATAGTGATATCCATTACACCTCGGAAGTGCACAGTACAAGCAGTTCCCTCAAAAAAAAAAAAAAAAAACCCTCAAGAAAGAAAGATGAAAGGAAAACGAGATGAAAAAAAAGAGAAGAAGAACAGAGAGGTGGAAAAGAGGAGAAGAAGAAAAGAGAATGGAAGAGTTTGTGCGAAAAGGAAAGGAGAAAAAGGGAGAATGAGATGTGGAAGAAAAGAAAGAAAGGAAGGAAGAAGAATGAAAAGAGAGAAGGAGAAAGAGAAGAAAGGAGAGGAAGAAAGAAGAATAGAAAATAGAAAGCGGCCTGAGATGTACCGCGCTCTCTAGGACGCATTCTGGCGAGACTAGGGAATAACATAACTCCCATAAAGGGGAGACTAGGGAAAAACACATCTCCCACAAGCAGAGGTCCAACGGAACTGAATCAGAGTCCTCAGGTGGATTCCCGGCGAAGATGACCAAGCATCGACGTTTCATTTCGCGTAGATCTCGATTCACAGCACGAGAGAAGGGACATAATGTCAAAAGTATGAACTTCATAGCCATGGCTTCGCCATTTATAAGAAGGCAGCACTTTCGGAATTAGCCTTATTCGTTTCCAATTCTCCATGAACCAACATTAAAGACCTTTCGCATCTTTCCAAGAAATTGAAGTCGAGCGGTACGCACGCAGCGGCTTTCGGTTTGTGAGTTCGACTACTCTGCTCGGGCCGTCGCGGCCTAAGAGTCGATTCGACAGGCTATTCATCCCACGAGGCCTCGGCGCCGGGCCCGGCTGACTCGGTTTGGCGAGCTTCGACTACTTTTCGAGCCATGCGGCCTAAGAAGTTAGTTCATTTCAGCTGTCGGCTCACAGCGCCTCGGTTCCGGGCCCGGCCGGTTTTGTGAGCTTCGACTACTACGCTCGGGCCGTACGGCTAGAGTCTGATCGGCTCGGGCTATTCAGCTCACAAGGCCTCGGCGCCCGGAGCCCGGCTCGGTTGTGAGCTCGACTACTCTGCTTTCGGGCCATGCGGCTGGGTCGGATCGGCTCAATTTGGTCGGCCGCCAGGCCTCGGCGCCGGAGCCGGCGGCTCCGGTTGACGAGCTCGACTTCTGCTGCTCGAGCCGTACGACTGAAGTCGGTCAGCTCGTTGTCGGCCCACAAGGCCTCGGCGCCGGAGCCCCAGCAACTCGGTTTCACAGGCCTTTCGACTATGCCTTTCGGGCTATTATTGACCCACAAGGCCTCGGCACGGCCGGCGGCTGGGTTTGTGAGCTCGACTACTGCCTTTCGAGGCCATCACGGCTAGAGTCGGTCGGCTTAGGCTATTCGGCCTGAGGCCTCGGCGCCGGGCCAGCCCCGGCTCGGTTTGTGAGCTCGACTACTGCCCTTTCGGGCCATGCGGCTAGAATCGATTCGGCTCGGGCCATTCGGCGCGAGGCCTCTCGGCGCCCGAGCCAGTGGCTGGTTTAACAAGTTCGACGCTACTCTGCGGCGAGCCCATGCAACCTAAGTCGGTTCGGCTCGGACTATTCGACCCATAAGAGGTCTCGGCTGTAGGGAGCCGGCGACTTAGTTTGTGAGCTTCATTCTTTGCACAGGCCATGTAACTGGGTCGAATCGGCTCAGTGGTCGACCCACAGGCCTCAGCGCTGCGTCGGCTCGGTTGTGTTTCCCAGGCCGCTGCCGCGAGGCCATGCAACCCCACAGAGTCGAGTTCGGCTCGGGCTATTGACCCGTAGGACCTCAGCTAGGAGCATTTGCTCGGGTTTGGAGAGCTCAGCGCGCTTTCGAACCATATAGCCCGGGGGGCGCCTTTCGAAGCGGCTCGACTCGGTATGCGGCTAAGAATTAATTCGGTTCATGCGGAACGGTGCGAGAAATCTGAGTTAAAAACTGGTAAAAAAGAACATTTATTAAGGGAAAGGGTTACATACGCCTTTGGGTCAGTGTGACAAAAAAATAAAAAATAAAAATCGACATCGAGGCTGAGTGAAGATGTCTTGTAGGCGATCCGGGCATCGAAGGAGCGGAGGGTGAAGGGGAGTGGGCCTCAGCGGGGGTGTCCGGTTCTCTAGAATAGTCAGTAGAAAGGGACTCCTCAGCCTCCTCATCGCTAGGGATGTCAAAGTTGAAGTCCAGGCCAGGGTAGGCATTAACAGCTTTCCTCTGAAAGGCAAGCCACCCAGAAGCCCATTGAGTACAGGCTTCATCCCTCACTCTTCCTATAACTTCATCCTATAACTTCATCCCACACAAACAGAGTTACTTGTTGAGAAGGTCCCCACGAGCCCCATGACACTCTCATTCAGCGCTCCAGCCGAGTTTACAAACTGAACTCACGACGAGCCCCGGCCCAAAGCAGGCCAAGTGTTCGATCGCGCAGCTTCATCTGCCGCACGTAGCTCTTCTCTCTGTGACCCCGTAGCTCGCCCCGGGATGGGCAACTCATCCCAACCATCCGCTCATACCGGGCGTGCATCGCAGCCTCGTCCCCGGCCTCTAGCAAGTCATTTCCAGGCAACCGCGAACATCCCGAACCTCCCGAAGCTCGCTCAGCAGCCTCTCAAGCCGCTTGGCCTCATCTTCTACTCCTACCTAGAGCACGTGCTGACGGGTATGCTTCAAATCGATTAAGCTTCACTCGTTTCCTTTGGCTACATTGCACCCGATCCCGCAAACACCCGCTCGGGAGTAAGTGCGGGAAGCCACTATCGCAGAACTCAAAATAGCACGCACTTTCTTAGATTGGCTTTTTTGCCAAACTCTTCATAAATGAGTAGCCACCGCCACACGCAACAAGAAGATCAACATCTAACACAGATCAACACCCAACCCAGTCGAAATCGACACGACAAGATATGCAACTACATGAAAACCCTGGGAGGGATGTGAGCCAAAGCTTCCCCAACAGTGCAATGAGCCGACCTCGATAATATAATCTTTAAGGACGGACGAGACAAATACCGGGCCGCAAGCTCGGCGTTGAGGAGCAAGGAGTCGCCATCCCCGCTAGTTTCGGAACCCTTCCTCTTCAACTCTTCCGACCTCGAGGAAGGTGGCTTAACGCTTTGCGCAAGAGGATTCCAACTATGATGGGCATGACCACCAATCTGCTCGACACCCTCCTGTAGGAGCCTTGCCTTCGCAAATGACCTAATCCGATCGCGAACTCAAGCTTTAAGGACTCACCGAGGCGACAACATCCGCCCCCAATGTTCGAACGCGGTAGAAGGGGGAAGAGGAAGACGCCCTAATTTCGAACCTTGCCCCGTGCCTGGGCTGGGTCTTTCTCAACTGAGTCCAAGGTTTTCCGCTTCACGCTCCCGATCTCCAGACGCTTCCACCCGAACTGTAAGCTCTCCCCTTGGTAGCTTCGCACCCAAGGCCCACGGGAGAGACTTTCATGGTAAAGGAGGCGAAGGCCTCAAAACAAAGCAGAGCGGATGACCTCGAGCCTGGCGGCCAGAATATCCCATTTGATCACCACAGAGGGACGCGGAGACACTCAACCAACGCTTCCGTTATGACGTTATCTTCAGTGGTCGATCTGTCAGCACTCGAGAGGCACGTGGACAATGCGTAATCAGAGATATCCAATGACCCTTACAAAGATTATACCAAAACAAAGCGACACTACATAGATTCTCAGGTGGTCCAAGGAACCTAACACCTGTGGTGTCAGGCTTGTCAAGAGGGTCAAGAGCTCCCAATCGCATCGCTGACAAAGAAGTAACGCCTCTTCCAAAGCCTCGTGAGAGGAGGGAAGATCTGAATACCGCAGGAGCGCTAGTACGCCCGGTAAATAGAGGAAGCCTCTACGGCTTCCTTCGCGCTTAAAAAGATAAAGAAGCAAAGCTTATACTGGAACACTACCCCCGCTCCCTAAAAAGAAACTAATAAACCAACCAAAATACTCCCAAATTTATCACGAAAGTCGAGAAGGACAGACATTGAAATGTCAGAAACCCTTTTTTATGAAGGGATGCGTAGGGAAGCTAAGATCATTATCAAAGTTACTCTGGGGAAAGAAGATACGATCTTGGTGACGAAACCACATAGAGGTCAAAACATCAGTGACCAGACTCGGGACGTCAAAAGGAGGCTCAGAACGCCAGCTTAAAGTGCCCCCATACAAGGACCAACTCGCTAAAGCCCTTACGTACCAAAGCATTCCGAACGGCGTATTTGAAGTATTCGACCCCCAGATACTTAATCCGTCTACTCTCCCTTAATTGGTCATGGAAAAGGCACCCCCGAGCATCTCAAGATCGACCCCGCTGAATCTGCCGAGGTGCCGCCATCGCTTCAGAATCCCAAGAATGTACCCAAAGAGTCACCTCCAATACGCAGAGAAGAAGAGCGACCCGGACCCATGGTGATAGCAGGTAATGAGAATGAAACTTGGTCGACCTAACCCTAACGCCTCAACGTATCGCCCGAACAGACACCAAAGAGAGAAAGACGCAGCGGTCCCAAGAATAAAACGGAAGAAGCTATCTCGTGACGTACGCCAAAAGGACTCGATAAAAGTGTTTAGACGGAAATTAAGGAAGAGGGAAGTCCGACCAGTTAAAAGTGAAGAAAAAAGTTTCAAGATCAGGAGCACACAAGACAGAGGATGTCTGCGAAAGAAACAGAAGGAAACTGAAAGAAGTGGGAGAAATGAGCGCAAAAACCGAAGAGTCATCATTATCACAAGACATATGATGGCGACCAAGCCCTAACTAACGCAGCCCCAAGTAGACACGTGGAAATTACATCCGATACGAGAAACGCGATGTTTCTCGCCACGCATTACGTATATATATGCGGTCGGGGTGCACCGATGTGGCTCAAAAATGGGCTCACGCCCACTCGCCAAACCCAAAGAAGAGGCGCGCCCATTGAAACACTCAGCCTCGACGCCAAATTTTTATCAAAGGCCTGCACCGCTAGACCCAAAGGCCGGTTATGGGTAATCGAAAGCCCACATTCTGCGAATCAAACTAAATCCCATCATGCTGGGCACAATCCCCAATAACATATTATCTGCAAATCCAACTTAAATCTCACCAAAGAACGAAAAATACGCGCATAATTCACGATATAACAACTCATCCTCAGATCGCCTCTGGACATCCCACCAACGAGGAAGAAAGATAATTTTAAATAAATCGCTTCTTCAATATCCCTTAATCGAACCGATACCGATAAAAGTAGGAAATATCCCACCCAACGGGAGTTAATCCTAATCACCATCCAACTCGAGAAAACATATACTATAAATACCTGCGCCACCCCATCTGAAAGCGTAAGCAACACATTCGCCTTTGCGCCATCTTTCTCTCAAAGAAACCGACGAAAGACTGAAATGCACACTGCAAAGCTCTGGCTTCACTCTTTCTTTTTTCTTTGTTTTTACAGAGAGTCGCTTACATCCAGCCAGAGATCACGGTAGTCACATCCGGGGACCAGAGATAATAACTCCAAGAAGAAATTCCTGGGCCCCGTTGGACTTCAACACACTTTAATTTCACCCGAAAAAGATCATCGCTGCAAATAATCACTCTGCTCAATCCCTGGGTCATTAAAAGTTTACCCTATTATTAACTTTAGGGAACCATATGGATTAATCGATCTACGTATGTTAATCGATGCCAGATGCAGTTCTGCCTCGCTGAAAGCACCTAAAACCCGCTTGCACAATGACACCGAATATTATAAAAAAATAAAAAATAAATAAAAGTACAAAGAATAGAGATGTGTTAAGGTAGGTAACAAATATAATACTAAATGTGATGAATGCTACTATAATACATACAATTCATACTCTTAGTAGTGAAAATCAAAATCCAAAAAAGCGAAGTATGTAGTATATAAGCCTGTCTCAATTAGTTAAAACGTTAATGTTAAAAGTAAATAGCTTTACAAAAGCAAAGTATGTAGTGGTGCGATATAAGAGGACGACGTGGAGTTCCATAAAGGACAAAAATAAAAAGAGGAAGAAGACTCAAAAGCATATTGATAATAGTCGTTTCGGATGACGGCCAATGCTTCGTCTCCAAGGAAGTACCTCGGATCTTTTATCTGACCCACCAAGACCCATCGGTTTCATATATATATATAAATAGGCATAACCCATTCAAGATAACAAACACTCTCTCTGTGTTGTCGATCACATTCATGGAGAAACTGAAGATTGCAGGAGCATGGTCTGGGGTGCTGGAAATCGAACTCCAGGTTTGGACGGTGTGTATGTTGAGGGAGGAGGTTGCAAAGCGGGCCAATTGTGGGCCGGAATCGATCAACTTGATTTGGTCGGGGAAGCGTTTGAAAGATGATAATCCGAAATTGGTTGAATTGGGAATGAAGAACAATGGCAAGATTTTGGCCACTCGGGTTTGTTCTGATCAGGGAAAGTCTCTCAGAGAAGAATTCATGGCTGAGGAGGAACGCTCCACTAGACTTGCTCGGGTCAAGTAAGTCTTCAGTCTTTCTTCTTTTGGCTTTCTTCTTTCTTTATTTCTTTCTTTATTTTCGTTTTTCTTTTTACTTTTATTTTGATAAATTTTGTGGGTTTTTTTTGTTGTCGGTGTGATTTTCTTGTCTGGTTCTGTTTTTGAGCCTGAGATTGGAATTGGGAATTTCGCGGGAAACTCATTTGTGGTTTCTCTTTCTGTTTCCTTTTACGTTTTTGGGGATGTTGATTCTCAAGTTTGGCGTGTTTGATCGAATAATCTGGATGAATTGTAGTATGTCGTGTACGAATTGAAAATGAGTCCTGGGAATTTGTCCGCAAAACCAACTGCAGTCTCTCTCTTATTATGGATTTTGTCGAATTTCTGGATTTTTGACAAGCAATTTTGTGGCTTGTGGTGAACTGAATAAGCAACAGACTTATGAGTTATGGCTTCTTTTTCCTTTTATTGGCCTTTTGTTTGTATTTGAGTGATAGATAAAAATTAGGGCCTTAGTGGTGTGGTGAATTGAAATTTCTTGAAGTTATATCTGTGACAATCTATGCTTATGTATATGAAGGGTAATTTGAGGTTCTGTTGAGTGATGATCACAGTAAGTTCAGCGTAGTTGTCTATCGGCTGAACTTAATTTCATCTAGAAAAGCTTAAGGGACTGATCATATCTGTTTATGGCAATATCATCTCAAACCTATGTAACAATAAGCTGTGATATTCTTGTTCAGCATTTTCCTTCAATTTAAGACATTTCTTGTACCTGTCAGATTATGAAACCTATCTTAATGATTTGTCAATTATTTCAAAACTTCAACAAGATAAAGTATGATGGATAGGGAGGCATTCACAATAGTGCTTTCAATTTGAAGCTAATTCAACCTATATTAACGAATTGTTGCTTCCTCCTTAGGTTTTAGGAATAGAAAGTGACTGAACATTGTGAAAAAGGGGAGCTGGTTAAATATTTGGCTAGTTAATATAGACTTAAGAGGAGCATCTTTTTTTTTTTAGGCAAAAAAAATGAAGATTTATATTGGTGACCCATGACAAATAGTAAAAATGAAGATTGACATCTGATCATTCAATCGTTTGAGCAGGTTGAAGCTGACCCATGACATATGGTTTATATTGGTGGATTGGTGTATGAATATCTGTTTTCCACTTTTCTTGTCTTATAATTACATGAACTTAGAATTTGGAAGGAAAAGATAATCTGATGTGTTCTATACATAGTTGTCTGCTTAAGCAGATCTCCTCTCTTGTTTCTGTTTTAACTTTTTGGTATCACTATCAAATTTATAGGGCGGCTGCCATCGCACTGTCCAAGAGACATGCAGATGGTTCACTACCAGTTGAGGATTTTAATATAGAACTTGAAGACCAGAGTGGGCAGAAAGTGCATTTGGGATCTGAGACTGATCAGAGGTATGCTATTGCAGATTTTGCTTGTTAGTTTTTTGAATTTCGGTTTGAGGTAACTGCTTAAATTCTTGATTTTAAAGTTTCATGCCCCTTTCTTATCTGAAAAGTAAGATTTAAACCTTCATTTGACAGGGCAGTGATGATGGGCCTCATGCTTCACGCAAATGCCAAACAACTGATTAAAAAGGAAAACTACAAGGATGCATTAGAAGTTCTTTCCATGGGAGAGGTCAGTCACTGTTACTGATGCATTGCCACTGGTAATCAAGGATTAATGGTTTACAAGATATGGTTTTTTCTGGTATTGTAACAAGGGTATCAGGGGCAGTCTGATTTTCCCCTGTGATTCTGAAATTTGGGGTTCAATATAAGAAGAATAGTATGATCTCAATATTGAGCTTTTCCCCATAGTTCTCTAATAGTTGGATCTATTGCAGAAAAAGGAAAATCAAACGCTGATTTTAAGATAAACTTTAAATTAATGACTCAGAGGAACAGCCAACGGCCATAAGTATTAGCTTTTCTCTTCATGATTTTCCTTTCTCTTCTTTTTCTAAATTAGATCATCATTCTTCTTCTTCTTTCACTCAGGTTAAATGGGTTTTGACAAGCTTTCAAATCCTCTTCAAGCTCAATAAGAGCTTTTGTACTTCTTTGGGTAACTTAAAGAAAGAACTTAAAGCAAAGAGCAGAAAAATGTTCATTATTATAGAATACTCACATAAGAAATTTTTATACTAATGAAAATTTTAAATCATTGCTTTGGCGTGAACTTCTTCGTGTGATGCTGGGCTCCTTTGCAGTACGTTGTATGCTTAGCTGCATCACATTTGTGATCCACCTGTCTATTGATATGTCTTATGTTGTGTTGTACTTACAATCAATGGCCTCATTATGTGTGCTTCACTTCTTTCATGAATATTCCTTTTGTCTTTGGTTTTTTCCTCCTTTAAGCTCTTGCTGAGCCAAAGACTTGTTAAGAAACTATTTTGGAACATTCTTTATCAGGGAATAGTTGTTTTAAGTTACTAAACTGTTTTTTTCCTTCATTAAGCAAGGTGATTAATCAATGTAAGCTTAATTTTTGTCTTGTAGGAGGCATTCTCTTTATGCAACACCAAGGCCACAGGTGAGAACCATTCTTTTCTAAATGAATGTCAATTCCAAAGGCTCCAACTATAGATTTACTTTACTGATGATTAATTCTTAGAGCCAGTGTCTTGGCCCAGTGGCTTTTATTTGACATTACATTGAAATGGCTGGAATTTCTCTATAGTTTATGTCATACAAAGAAAGCTGTTTGACCATGCTGATCCCTTAAGCATGAATATGGTATCAGTCACTTGTGACCATTGCAGGATGAAGATACCATTTTATTTGACTCACAGAAAACAAATAGTTGTACTTGATTGTTCCATCTTGAGATCATGATATAATGCTGTGATATCTTGTGTTAACATAACATTGACATTAACATATTTTATGCTTGGTAGTCACCTAATAAAAAAAAATAATGCTTTGTGGTCATGTGTTCTTGGCTCTCAGCTAGTCGACAATGTCCCAATACTACAAATAGACATGGTGTGGTGCTATTTCATGCTGAGAGATATCAGATGGCTTTCAGAAGCAGGAATACGACTTGCAAAAGCTAGAGAAGGAATTGAACGTTCTCACGGGAAGGACGCTTCCCGTGTCAGGATTCTCCAAAGTGGTCGTTACCCAGAGCTTGCATTGTGAGTACTTTGTTGTCCCCAGTGTTGAAGGATCTTCTGCCTCTACTATTTGGAAGTTAAATCATTCTTGATACCTGCTGAGAGGGCATTTGAGACTTGAACTGTTGGAAGGAGTAGTGTCTTTCCACAGCGGTCAGATTGAAAAATCTAAGAAGTTATGCTGACCTCGCACAAGCCAAATACCTCCAGGTTATTTTGTGGTCATACATTAAATGATCTGTTCTTTTTGTAGTGAGCAGAAGGTTGCATGAAACAGGCACAGGGCTAAACAGATCAAATATGAATAGTTGGTGAATAATTTCACATCTTGAGTTCAAACACATGGGCTTTGTATCATGAAGGACTGCTAGTTTATAGCTTCCATTATTCGGAACATTTGAAGGCACAGAATTCACCTGAAAAAATCATCATTATCACCTGAACTTTCTCTTTGTGGGCTGGGTTGAATTCTTTATCATAGTGCCTAGTTTCTATATCATATCTTAACAGGTTATCTTGTAATAGAGATTATACTGAGCTTGTTCAAAGAAGTACCTTGTTCCTTTATTTATCAAAAGAAAAAATGATAAATAAATTCCCTTGATTTGCTTGAAAAAAATTGAGTTGTCATCTGGATTTCTGTCTGACAGAATGCTTAGACCTTTAAAAGGTCCCAAATTATGTGTGTGGTTTTTCAGTCATATCCATTATTTATAATTCATTTATAATTTGCATCTTTTCTAAAAACTTGGTCATTTTAGCTTGAATATTCAAGGGGTAATAAGACTGAATCTGAATTGATATTTCCACTTTCTGAGTTTTAAACTATTTTGGTGATTCCAGATTTTCTGAATTTATGCAATGCTACCAACATGCACTTCATTTCTTTCTTTCAATACTAATCACATCAAAGAATTTTCCCTTTGGTCCTTTGGAAAATGATCTTACAAATGCATGGTTTTCTAGTTCTCCATTTTCTGCTTCTAGTAAATCTTCTATTTACAATCCAGCTCCAGGTACCAGATGATGTGCATTATCATTTCTTTGAGCATAATACAAAGAACGTAAATTCAAAGAGGGCTCTAAGAATGGCAATCAACAGATTGATCTTGCCATTGATTTCCTTGATGAGGAGAAAGCAAAGAAAGCGAAGAAGCAAGAAGAAGATATTCAGCGAAGGAATGAAATCATGTGGGTGTCATAGTTATTTAAATTTAATTTCTGCTCTCTTTGGTATATATTCCCTATCAGTTCTGTTATAGAGCCCTACAATCTGCAGGGAGCAAAAGAAGTATGGAGTGACACCCCTCAAGAAAGCTGTTGATCTCTCCAAATTACATATGTTGGTCTCCATTGGGTGAGCAGTTCCAACCAGTTTAGTGAGTAAAAAATGTGCTGTCTCCTGTTGATGAAGAAACTGATTGTTTGTCTGACTAAAAAAATAAAATAAAATAAAATTAAGAACTGAATGTAGTTTGGGTGGGGAAGGCTCTGCTGAAGGGAACTTGGAAGCAAATCATCACTTATTTGTTCATTGAGATAGATTGGTGGAGGCTGTGATGATTGTGGTTGGTCGCCCTCAAAATTAACTTGGATGTGGCGCTGATATATAGGCTCTGAGATAAGTGGCTTGATTTATAGGTCGAGATTCTCAAAAGAAAATTTTTATTTTCTAATTTTAAAGGTGTGGTAATTTTTACTTTGGAAATGAAAATTAAATAGTTTGAGAAGGCTGAACTGCGTGAAGCCTAGGAAGAAGTGAGAATGACACTCAGAAGGCCTTGGATGACTTGACAAACCCAGAAACTAATTCTGCCATACAGGTCTTCTGTTTGCTTTGCTTCATGAAATGATTTTGGCTGTAGATTTTGTTAGTTCTGTTATGTTAACTTTTATAAACCTGCAGCTTGATATTGAATCATGAAAAGAAAAAAACGCCAGCAACTGAGTCTGTAATTGAAGAGCTTTATATCCATGGGCTTCGAAAGATCAGGAAGGTATTCTATTACATACTGACATGTTAAGATATTTCAAGTTTTAGGTTGTTATTCCCTGTACCATATATTTGTTTTTATTCATTTGTACCTCTGCTCTTAAAAATGCTAACTCATCTGTTCTCTGGAGATCAAACATGATCATTATAATCAGAAATTTCTTGTGCTATATATTTTTCATTTTAGTTTAACCCTTATGGTATGGTATACACGGTGCAATTAAATTGAGTAGAAGTTTACAACATTGGTATCTCCATCTGTTTTTCCCCCCATTAATAGAGTCAGGAATAACATGGGAGCCGAAAGGATAAGATCCTCTAGCTTTCATACATAAAATGCAGCAAGCTTAATCAGGTTGAGAGCCAAACTGTGGGGCTGACTAATATTTTACTGAACTGCAGTTGTTGCAGCTGTTCAGACCTTCTGGCATTAAAGAAGAAGCATTGAATGCTCTGCTTTGGAACAGCAGAGAGAAATCCACGGCTCCAGATAATAACAAATAATGCGACGCGATTCTTCAGGTTCACGTTCATCATGCCAGCTCACAGTTTGATAGTGAGGCAGGCAGGGTGATGCTGGAGGTCCTTCAAGTGCAAATAAAGAGGATGATGAGCAGCGACCTGAGAGATGGGAGGCTGAACTGGAGCATGATCTACGAAAATGGAGATGCATTTTCAGACTATGACATTGAAGTTACCAAAGAAGGTGAAGCCATAAACGAGTACTTGGCTCTGCTGGCTTCTGCACACAAAAAGTGAAAAAGCATATACTCTCCCCAGTGAATGAGAAGAGGAAACAATGATTATGCACAGTTGTTTGTTAATCTTCCATTTTCCATGTGAATAGGATTCTATGTTTCATATGAAGCTGATAGGATGTGACTACTTTATGATTTCTTAATGGTCGGAGTCACACCTTCAGTGCTATTCATATGAAGTAGAAGAGAGTAGTATTATACTGACTCTCCCTGAGTGAAGTTGCAATGACATTAGAGAACCAAACTATTACTTCTTGCTGGCACAAAATTAACACTTTCAGTACTTCATGGAAGTAAGAGTATACTGGAGTTGCAACGAAAATAAAGAACCAAAATGTTAGTTCTTGCTGACACAAAAATGATTTGCCTATTTATTACGCCATCAAAGACTTGCTAGAGGGATGCACTGGCCCTTTCTCTGAGTTCTTTACAGCAATGTTTTTAATATTTCATTCTGATTTCTTGAAACAAACTATTTGCTGTCCCTGTTCCACCCTTGGTTTGAAAAGTATGAAAATCACTCCCTGTTTTTGGTAACAAGAGACTGAGGTTCAGTGTTTCTGAAAGCAGTTTTTGCGAATTATTATTAATTTACATTATTTACTGTTTTGTAGAATAAAAAAACATAATAGACATTTCTAAAATAATTTTTGTGATTCACAATTTATTGTCATTTTATATTTTTTTAGAACACTTCTTGTTTTTCATTTTCAAGAAGAGTAAACAGTTTTCTAATTATTAAATGTGTTGCCATTTTTTTTTTCTGTCTCAGAGAACAGAAATTTTTTCTTGAAACCAGTTAATCAATGAGCTCAGATATATATAGTATATATATATATATATATATATATATATATATATATATATATATATATATATAAAGCTTAAAATTCACAATGATATTAGAAACATGGAATGCTGTCCTAACTGACATGAAATGCCTCAAAAACCTCCAGGAGTTGGTTAATTGGAACGAGGGTTCCATACCTAAATTGTGCATCATCTGCACTTTTCAAGTGAGAGTTAGGTTACCTTTCTTATCCACAACAAGAACATAGTGTGTTATAATATACCACACAGATACATACAAAATGGAAAACATTCTGATCTTTCTAGCTTGTAACCCATTCCTCCCCCTCTCAACATTTCCAAGGCTGACTGACTAGGCAAATATGGCTATACTTCATTTTTAAAACCGATGGAATGTATTTAGATGCAACATAATAGAAAGCACAACTGTGAACAAGATTCTCTACCAAACTACACTCTTTGACCTTTATAAGAAAATGCAACAACCAGGAGGTATAACAAGATTTGCACAAAAAAAGTCTCATTACACTATATACTTGTTATTGCATTTCTCTAGGAGGCATCAGCACCACCTTTACAAATCATGTCATTACCATTTAAAAATGTTACAAAGAAACCCAAAATGTATAAAGAAAAAATGAGCAAGTGCAATGAATATACATTAAGTAATTTGAGATTCAAGAGTAAACTATTGCATTGATCTGAGAAAGGTAAAGGCGTTTGAGACTGCCCTTTCATATCACAAAGTCCTGTTTCTATGATTTACTCTGTCTCAGTATTTATGCGACCTGTTGCTCAGAAGCATGTTTAGATGGATATTCAATGTCCGGGAACATGGTAATCTGCTTATTCTTTAGGTGAGCTTCCTCTGCTTTTGTTTCCTTGTAATCTTTGGGAGTGCATTACAATTCAATGATGTGCCATACAGGCCTCTCCTCTCTTGGAACACCCAACCGATGTTTGAGATCAGAGCAGACAATGGCATGTCATTAGGATATGCACGCATAACATACAGAGCATGTTTTAGTGAGGAAAACTGACAATGTCTGATGGACTAAATGTAACCCCATCCATTCTTTCTTCCTTTTACTTTTAAATGGAGACCTAGAGAGAATGAGAGATGAATTACATGCAATAGACAAAGCCGAGGTAAATTTACTGCATCCAGGATGTGGATGAGCTCTTTTCATGGACCAGGAGAGATAATCCTATTCAGTGCTTCTCGTTTACAGTGGTGTAAAGAAGCCCAAACCAATGGAGGAATTTTGATTTCACAACTTGCAAAGGCTAGTATAAATGGGAAATGCCAATTGAATAAAGCAGTGTACCAGGAACATTTAATGGAAAGATATTTGTCTAAAGAATCACTTTCTTGTGTGACAGAAAAATTAACAAGGATTTTTCTTTGCATATCCATGTTCTGCTTTTCCATAAAGTAAATGACCTTCTCATAACAATGAAGCAAAGCAATATCTGTTGTTTCAAGGATAAAACAAACACATATTTATGTGAGAAATGCAGGGGTTTGCACAACCCAAGAAATGGCTTTTTCAAGGGGCAGGACCCTTTTTTCTCTTAGGCAAATAGAAGTATCACTAAAAAGGTTCCTAATAAAAAAAAATGGGTGCAATCCAAGTGGACTGGCAGTACAGACTAGGTGCAGAGCTGACAAATATATTGATATGCTATAAAGGTTTTATCTATATTGAACTAGAATATTGAATATCTTTTGCCATAACATGTGAACTATACCAAAAGGAAATCCAAGCCTTTCAAAAAATTTTAGAGAGAGAGAAAGAGACTCACGGGTGCTTGCAAAGCATTGGGCTTTGAACTGTGAGTGCATACTTGCAAGTTGATAGCTCTGTAATAGAACTAATCATAGCCCTGGGCTCTGAGCACACAAATCTCACCTGCAAATGAACAATTAAAAAAAAGGGAGAGCAAAAATGAGAATGAATATAAAATACAGGAGTTAAATACTTCATACCTCGGCTTCTCGGGGCTCATTTGTAAGATCACACATGGTTCCGTTTGTATACTGATGAGCATGATACCTACATGAAGCACATGATGAGAATCTGGTAAACTAGAATATCTCTGCCAAACCACAACACACATGCACACACACACTCGCTCCTACACCATGAGAATTGGTGATAAGGGGCATCCACCCAATCCTGCTCTTTATTTTTTTCTATTTTATTGATAGCATCTATTTACTCAAGCTGATCCAGTCCTTCCTCATATTAGGGAAATCACACCTCTGTGATGCATCTTTTGAGCGTGGATCCTTCTGTGTAGAAATATCAGAGAGGTTCTGGTTGAATTCAGCTGTGGCCTCTGCATCATATACACCCAAGATAAATTCCTGAACCACCTGTAAAGAAAAATATTAACATATATGATTCAGCTCCTTCATATAGTCATACAAGAAATAGATCATATACTTGATATGAAAAATGTTAATATAATGATAATGTGATAACATATTTAAAGGATAGGAACAACCTCAATCAGTTTATTTATTTGGTAATTAAAATCGATATGTAGGATTTATTAAACATTTGATGCCATCATCATACGCAAAAACTCAAACCCAGAATCCTTGTATGCTTTGTGCAGTCCTTTGGGCGTTTTATTAATATATTTATCTTTTCATTGCCTTATCAAAAAAAAAAAAAACTCAATCCCAGAACCATCACCCAAAGTTCCAGAAAGATCTCAAGTGTACAACGACATAATTTCCTACTTTCCTAGTGAAGTAAATTTGACAAATAAAGAAAATCACAAAAATAATGCATGACATACTAGGGCATAGAAGAACAGAGTTTCACTGCTAGAAATGAATTATCTAGAAAACAACAGCAATGATTTCAATAGCAAAAGAGTTGCTAAATTGAAACCAACACCCTTGAGGAAATTAAGAGCCTACCTTGTCATCTTCTACATGAAGTTGCCGAACTTTCCCCTCAAACAAAATCTTTATACACCACCAACCCTCTTGCTGCATAAAAAGAGTTGAAATGTAAAAATTATAACTGGCGATGCATGCAAAATAATTAAAGCCATAACATATACAAAAACAAGTAAAAATCAATTTAAAGGTAACTTACATAAGAAACAAGAATTAGATAATGGTTCAGTAGTTTTAGAAAATAAGTACTATTCAAACACAGGACACATCCAAGACATTTATTGGATGATATATATACTCACTCTAAGAAAGCATCGCTCCTTGAATGCTTCAAGTAGCTCATCTGGCGTCTTGAGTTTAACCCGCTTCTCAGTTTCCACAATCATACTGCTTGTATTATGTTGAGTAACTGGCATCTCAGTCTTGGCTTTCTCCACCTTAGGCAAGAAACATAGAAATTTCTGCCCATTTTTATTGGACATAATTACAGATTCTTGATCATCATCCTGGAGAACATATTTAGCCAAGATATTATGTTAGAATACATACTTTGTTTCTATGGTAAGTTTGGGCATATAAATTATAAAATTTATGCAAACTAATGAGAAATCAAAGATGAGACATAGTCCCAATGTATCAAACACTAAAATGTTTGCGCGATTGATTAGTAAAGGGACCAGAAAAATACTTCTTGGTACCTAGCTCTTTAATAAATAGTTATGTTTTAATTTCTTAACTTATCCATTTATTCTTTCCACCAGCCCATGGCTTAGATGCTCGGTTTCATTATAGACTCAGTTTTGCTCCTCATCCAGTTACAGCAGCCAGCAAGCACCAACTCTTCCCCTCATGAATCTTCCAACAAGCATGTTCTGTGCATGGTCCAAAATTAACTCTATCTTGCTGTAAACTGAAAAGTTGAATATAGTGCAACTCATCTATCAAAAATATTCTATGAGAAACTTATTTTTTTAAGTGAAACAATTTTTACTAGCAAGCACACTGAATAGGAGGGACCATTCATCCCCCTTCACTGAGACTACTTGATTTGGTTATCAAACAACACCTACATAGACGCATAAGCCACTAAAACGAGAGCGAGTCTTCAAAAGGCAAGCACCATAAACATTAAATAGCATGAATTAAATTATCATCGAAAGGTCACATCTGAACCATCCAGGCATATGAAACATGCATCTATTCATTTAAAAGCGTGATCCAACACATGGATGCCAAGTCTAACACCAAATGAATGTCAAAATCTTTAAAATTAATAATGAGGGGAAACTAGGGCCCCCACTGAACTTACTGGATGAAAAGGTGAGTCTTCAGAGTGGAATTAATCTTGTATTTCTGTTCAAGCGAGCCAGAACCAAATGTAGCACCTGGGATCAACAGTTTGATGGAGCATAAGAAGAGCATAAGCACAGACTCACCCTAATCAATAATAACAAGAAAATAAAGCCAACAATAGACATGGGAAGGAAACATCCTCAGTAGAAGTGGTTAATAATAGTAGAACCTGAATAACCACCAAACAATTTCCCCTAGCATAATCATAAACCCATTTAAGAGCATTCATCACACTAGAAATGAAAAGACAGAGAGGCATGAAAACCAACAAAATAGAAAGATAAATTCTTGAGTTTGAGCTTGGAATATTGAATTAAGAGGACCGGCATAGACTTGAATCACGGAAAGAAGAGGAGAAGAAAGGTTGAATCTTTACCTACATGAGCTGCGAAAACCTGATCAGCTGTGACGTTGATTAAGACATTGATCGAGATAGTTAGGATGATTATCCACTCTAATATCATCTTTGTCATCGTCCTCATTCTCTGAAACCCTAATGAGAACCAGAGGAAAAGCTCCTACTAGTAGAGAAAACCAAAGACAAAAGTCACCCATCTCCACGTGTCTCCGACCAATCCGGATTTGCCACGTCTGTTACCGGAAAAACCAGAAGATGGGCTGTTTTGGTCATAGTCCATTTCAAAATGAGTGGCCCGGCCCATTACACAATTAGCCAGCTAATTGTGATGTATGGTCATTGGGCCCTGGGAAGGCCCATCCCATGTTGCGTATAGAAACTCTGAGGGTAACATTGCCTCTATGTTTTATTCTTAAAATTCAAGGAAAAAGGCCAAAGAAAATAAAAGATTTAAAAATGTAAAAAAAAAAAAAAAATTTAAAATTGATAACTTATTACATATTCAGTAAAAAAAATCATATTTTTAATACTTTTTTTTGGATATATTTTTAGTTTTGTATTTTTAAAAATAAAAATTAGTAATAACTTTTATATAGTAGATTCTATAATATATATTATTTTCAAATTTTGATATATTTAAAGAAAACAATGTTGTTGAGTTTTTAAAAATAATTGGTAAAAGCTATCATCTTTAAGGTAAATATCAAACAATTTTTGAATATTTTTCTTTGTAAAACCATTTTTTTTCCAAAAGTAGAAACTAGCATGTGTATTCTTCCAAATGGTTCTGAAATTCCAGCAGTTTAAGAGAATTGATAAGAAATATATTTCTTTTTTAATTTTTTCTATTAAATAGGAAAACGTTGAACTACTCTTTGATATATATATATATATATATATCAAAATATATTATAAAATAAATATATTATAAAATTCGTTTGAAAACCAAATTAATGTCTAAAGTAGTGTGTAATACCGTTATCAATCACAAAATCATGTTATCATCAGAACACAATCTGATTGATGTTCATCATGCTAATACTGAGAATCATTGTCGGTCTTATTTTCATGTCAGAATGCAAATATTCATCAAAGAACGAATAATAATAGATTAAATGATAAGAATAAAATTACAAGATAACCATTAAGATTTATCATTAATAAATCATCATAATATTATCAAGATCTTGATACAGATCCAACTCTATTCGGATTAACCAGAGAATCATTAAAATCAGAAAAATATTAATGATTACTTTAACCCATATCATGATGAAGATGTTCCAACTTCTTGTTTTCTTACTAGAATCCAATAATCCGGGTCTGTGGTTCACGAAAAATGATGGAGTTTTTGATATCTATCCATTTTGCATATTATATTATAATACCATGTTTTTATAAAGATTCGAGCAAGGAACCTTCCGTCCCCCATATCTCACTCATTCTCCTCTTGAGTTAGGCCTCAATTGTGATTGTACACCTGTTAAAGTTGAAATATGCTTTATGTGATTTTTTTTAACCTTTCCTCTATAAAATCTCATATGTTGGAATATGTCTTAAATTTTCAATTAGTAATAATAATATTTAAAGAATATTTTATTAACAATTTAGGTCATTATATTATTGTAATAATAGCTTCATTATAGAATAAGGAAAAGTTGTTAGGAATATTACTATAAATATTCTGGGTTATGAGGGGGAAAAGTTATGAGAGAGAGATGAGCTTGTAAAAACTATATAAGATGTGTAGAGATGTGAGGAAGAACGGGTATACATGGTGGAGCTATGGATTTCGCGGTTTAGGGTATGAATACAAGAAATGGGGAAACATAGATGTTCGGAAACTCAATTGTATGTTATTCTACCTTTGTAATAATTCATATCGTATAGTGAAAAGATTCTTCCTCATCCGTGGATGTAGGCATGGTTGGCCGAACCACGTTAAAACCTTATGCATCTTTGTGTGAGTTATTTTATCATTTTGTTCTTGAATTCATATCATATACCTTAAAGCTACAGCACAACACTGGTATCAAAGCCAAGTTCGGGGATTTCACAAGTGTAGGAAACTTTATGTCGAACATAGATGGTTAGCCCCAATTAGTTGGCAAAAAATTCGTGGTTATGCTCTATTACTGCAAGGCTGATCTCGGGCGTACGATTAAGTTACTCCAAGATAAAGAGGAGTTGAAACCTAAATAAAGAGCTGTGCCTCTCGGCGCAGACGGTGCTTCATACATACGCTATATAACATAATAGAAACTAAGGAAAATCATAGGGTGCAGAGAGTTGATGGATGGATGTTCGTTTGAGAGGAGTTTTAGTGGTACTTGTTAGATGGGAAGATTGTTAGAGCTTCAGATTGAAGATCTCTAGAAGAACAAAATATTGCAAAGAATACAAGATGAAGACAGTGCGAATTTCGCTTCAAGGTGAGTCAATGACGAATTTTGACTAAAAATGGAGATTGTTAAAATATGTTTCAAATTCTTAATTAGTATTAATTCCTATTTGTAAAGAATATTATGCTCTATTGAATAGGCGGTGCGCTCTGGATCTTGATGTACGTGTTGCTACTCCACGATGAAGAGGAGTTATCCTAAATAAGAGCAAGCTCTTAAGGTAGATGGTGCTTCATGTAAGACATGTAGTAGAACACAATAGAAGCTAAGGAAAATCATAGGGTGTAGAGAGTGGACGGATGGATGTTCGTTTGAGAGGAGTTTCAGTGATACTTGTTCGATGAGAGGATTGTTAGAGCTTCAGATTGAAGATCTCTAGAAGAACAAAATATTGCAAAGAACACAAGATGAAGACAAAAAGGAATTTCAGTTCAAGGTAGAGTCAATGATGGAATTTGATCAAAGGTGGAGATTGTTGAAATATGTCTCAAATTCCTAATTAGTATTAATTTCTATTTGTAAAGAATATTTTATAAGATAATTCTTAGGTTATCATATTTTTGTAATATTAGGTTTCTTTATAGAATAAGGAAAGTTGTTAGGAATATTAATATAAATATTCTGGATCATGAGGGAAAAAAGTTATGAGAGAGAGATAAGCTTGTAAAGGCTATATGGAAAATGTAAGACATGAGGAAGAACAAGGATACCTAGTGGAGCAAGGGATTTTGTAGTTTAAGGCGTGGATACAATGAATGGGGAAACATGAGATGTTTCAGAAATCCAATTGTATGTTGTTCTACCCTTGTAATATTTTATATTATATAGTGGAAAGATTCTCTCTCATTCGTGGATGTAGGCATAGTTGTCCGAACTACGTTAAAACCTCGTGCATTTTTGTATGAGTTATTCTTATCTTTTTGTTCTTGGATTGTTATCATCTACATTAAAGCTTATGTTGGCACAACAATTGATATTAGAGCCAAGGTTCAGACTTGGCCATGTAGGTGAAATCCTAGAATGTTGAACATAGGTGGTGAGTCCAAATTAGTTGACAATAGATCCATGGTTATGCTGTACCAATAAAGCGGGTGTCTTAATTTATATGCTTAAGGTTTCGCTCCACGATGAAGAGGTGTTGTCCTAGATAAGAGTAAGCTCTCGAGGCAGGTGGTGCTTCAAGTAAGATGTGTGCTAGAACGTAATAGAGGCCAAGGAAAATCCTAAGGTGTAGAAAGTGGATGGATGGATGATCATTTGAGAGAAGGTTTAGTGGTACTTGTTCGACAGGAGGATTGTTAGAGCTTCAGATTGAAGATCGAACAAAATATTACAAAACACACAAGATGAAGACAAAAAGGAATTTCAGTTCAAGATGGAGTCAATGACATAATTTGATCCAAAGTGGAGATTGTTGGAAGATGTCTCAAATTTCTAATTAGTATTAATTCCTATTTGTAAAGAATATTTTATAGGATAATTCTTAGGTCATTATAATATTGTAATATTAGGTTTCCTTTATAGAATAAAGAAAGTCATAGGAATATCACTATAAATATTCTCGTTATGAAGGGAAAAGAGTAGACGAGTTTGTGTAAAGGCTATATGGGATGTGTAAAGATGTGAGGAGGAACGAGTGATACTCAAATGAATGATAAGATGCAAGAATTTTAGGTATGGATATTAGCAATGGGGAAACATGATATGTTTCGGAAACCCAATTATTTATTCTACCTCTGTAATAATTCATATTGTATAGTGTAAAGATTCTCCTTCATCTGTGGATGTAGGCATGGTTGGCTGAACCATGTTAAAACCCTATGCATCTTTATGTGAGTTATTTTATCTTTTTCTTCTTGAATCTAGCACATTCACGTTAAATCTCCGTTGGCACAACACCATACAATAAAGAATTATGAATTCTCCCCAAATCAAATAAAACACAGGTGAAGACTTCCAATATGGCATCCGAACGATGAAATGCCAATCTACTAACCTCAAACACATCCCTAAATGTAGAGCCAAGGCCCTTCCTTAATAAGTGTCCTTCGTGATACAAATAAGTTAACTTTCCTATGTTTCTCTACCCAACAAGAGATATGAATGTTGGTAGCTCAATGAACAGAGGTTTGTGGATACGAGTATCTATTATATTAATATCTCTATTACCTATCATACCCATATTGCTCTCATAGAAAATAAAAGTCTTATTTGATAAACATTAAGGGAGGTTGACTTGGCTCAATGGTTAAGGGTTAGACTGATTATATGGAAAGGACCATATTTAAGTTTTCATAAGAACATACACACATTATAATATTATAATGCAAAGTGAATATATGTCAAAAAAAAAAAAAAAAACATTAAATGAAAATGTATTCAACAAGTTTCTGTACCATTATGGCTCTATTTATAATTTGGGAGTGCCTAGGAAAGAAAAAAAAAAAAGAAATATTAATTTCTCATATAGTTTTACCATATAAAATATAAAAGAAAATCAAATATAATCAAAATTCTTATATTTAAAAATTTTTAGTCCTTGAGATAATAGATAAAATAAAATAAATACTGAAAATATATTAAATTAATTTATTAAGCTTAAACTATATTTTATTTTTTTCTAAATTTTCTTATTTCCACTTTCCTCATTATTTTCTTTCCTAGTAACTTTTCGGGTTTTAAACAAAGCTTAGATGTATTAAAACCTCCATTGAAACTTTACTTTGCTATGGTAAAGTTGACGATGAGAGTCAAGTGACACCTCATGATGAACTCTCTTGGAATGGAAATAGGGTAACAAATAATTGCATAAACTGTCCTTTGGATGAAGTATACTTAACAATTATCTCCAAGTCAATTTCCTTTTAACCTTTGACATAATTAAAGCAAAAAAATATAGTCATGTGGGAGTGATGTCCCAAACTAATCTTTTACGAAAAAAAACCTCAAAATAATTCATATTTGTATCAATGTCAAACTAGTCTTGTCATGGAACATAATAAATCGAGTGCTTTTATTCTTCACGACCATAAGCCACCTTTTTTGAAAGCTTAAACCGTAGTCACTTAACTACGATTTGTTTAAAAGTTAAATCAGAGTTGATAACTACGCTTTAAAAGATTTTAAAACCATAGTCATCAGCCATGATTTTAACTTAAAGCCTAAAATCGGGCGATTGGCTTGGCTTTAATTCTTTTTTGAAAGTTTTAAACCATACTATTAATCATAGCTGATTACATGTCAAAGAGCTTAGCTTTAACATTATTTGAAATATAAATTATTTTGATTTTTTTTTTCTTAAAAGATCATTTTGGGACATGACTCATCATGTGGAGACCAAAGCGACACCATAACTACACTTCACTTTTTCTTTAAAGTGTCCTATTTGGTCATATGTCAATTCATGCATGTTGTCACTTTATGCATACTCACTAGCAAAATCATTACATATTTAGTGATAATGATAATTTATAGTTGTCTTTTAAGCCTTTTCAACAACAATGATATCTCATTTTGAGCGAAGTCTTATTTGAAATTGACACTTATTTTGAGTTTAATTATAATTAATTTGATAAGTATGCACTAGCATAATTCATTTCTCATTAGAGCATAGGCTTATCTTCCAAGAACCACCACACTGAATACTTTTTTTTTTTACTTCTATTCACTTTTATATATCACATCGTAGTACTCTTACAAAAATTCAATTATGGTTCATACTCACATTTCCTCTCAGATACCATACTACTTCTTTATTACTTGAGTCAAATCTCAAAGATTGAACATTTGACAAACATGTTTTAATGAATTCCTCATATACTTATATTAAAACCTTTCAAATGACATGAAGTATATTGCATTATAAAACTCCATTACATTTTTAAATATATGGCTCAACCTAATATTGCACCATAGTACTAATTTGACTCTAATAATATGTACTTAACCTCTACATAATATAATGTAAAACTTCTTCATTGCATCATACAATCTTACATACTTTGTCACATGATGTACTTGAGGAACAAACTGCAATTAGTAGACCATTATAAACTAAATAAATATTGAAAAATTAATTTAATGTATAACTTTAATATCTATTATATTTGAGGGGATGCTAATGTGAAAGAGCATTATCAAAAATCTTATGGGGGTGAAGCCACCTAAGGATTATGGGAACCCTAGTCTTGCACTTTGTCCCCACTAAAATATGTGGGTATTTAATTATTGAGTCATAACTATTTATTTTACTTAATTTGGCCTCTTCTAAACTTGAATCGTAACTCCGCCATTGACAATGTAATATATATTTTCTTGAATGTCTTCCACATAGGTTTTATCTTATGTAAATTCTTGTATGGTCATCGTGAATTGTAATAAAAGGAAAATAAGTTATCCATATAATTAGCATCTTCTAATTTTTGGATGATTTTGGGATTAAATTTGAGGGTATGATAAAATTTACTATTGTCTAGGAAGATATCAAATTTGTATTACCTATGCATCCACCTACATATGCTTCATTCCTACCATTTTGTTGGACAAGTTCACCTCCTTAAAAAATTTAACATAAATTTGTATTGTATCTTTCATTGACCTATTCAAAGATAAAGTTTTACTTTCACATTGTAGAATAAATAAGGGAAAAGTAGGTTTCAATACGCTTATAGACATAAGTGATGAAGAATGACTTTTAGGGTGGTTAGTATATCGTATGAAAAAAATATTTGTTCTTTGGTTAAAAAGTCAAAGAGCTCAAATCTACACCCTAAAATACCCATATTGTCTTCCATGTCATTAGCACAAATCCTTCTTCCTCCGCTTCTTCTTCTTCATCTTCTTCTTCTTTCAGTTGGATTCCGATTCAACTTGATGGAGAGGTATTTCTTCTATGCTGATAAGAGTTCTTATTTACTCTCCATTTGATTTGATTTGATTTTTTCCTTTTAAAGAATTGTTTTTGTTGTTCCTAAGTTGTTCCATAATGTTAATGATGAATATGTAATTCATAAGTTTCATTTTCTATTGTGCATGTTCTTCAAAAAATAGGGAAATTTTATCACGTCATTGTAAAAATATGAAGTTAGAAAAGGGTTATGGAATCTTCAAATTTGTCTGAAATCGTATTTACTACCATAACAGACAAATTTATTATCGTAATATACTAAACCCACTACCCTAACAGAATACATATATAACTATACAACAAATCAT
The DNA here is from genome assembly GCA_016808115.1 of Tetrastigma voinierianum. Classification (NCBI taxonomy): domain Eukaryota; kingdom Viridiplantae; phylum Streptophyta; class Magnoliopsida; order Vitales; family Vitaceae; genus Tetrastigma; species Tetrastigma voinierianum. The sequence continues at coordinate 221,085 of JAEQBH010000402.1, forward strand.
GAAAACCAGTATATATACGACCACTAATAGTTGCAATTCCATTATTATGTGATAAATCTGTAAAAGATTTGAATGCATTCAATACAAAAATTATTTACATAACATAACACATAGTTTGCCTAAACCACTACCATAACCTATTGAAATTACTATCATAATATATTGAATCTACTACTATATTTACTACATTAACTACCATAGTGAAAAATTGTAAACTAGCTTAGGAATATCGTGAGTTGGGAAATAATGTTTCCAGTGGGAATCATCATTGCAAGGTACTTTAAGGCATTCAAGTCTGTAGATACAACTTGGTTCTATCTTCATGTTGGTTGCCAATTATCTGCTTATGCCATTGGAGTTGTTGGCTAGGCTATTAATCTTCAGCTTAGAAGTAAATCCAAGGGTCTATAGTATATTGCTCATCACAATCTCAGGATTGTTCTCTTCTCCTTTCACTCTGCAAGTACTGTCATTGCCTACTATATTCTGGATTTTAATTTAAATAACAACATGCATTGAACATAGCAAAGTGAATAAATATTTCTGTTTAAGCTGTAAATCGGCTCACCTTCATTATCAATGGTATTTTTGCAAAATTTTCATCAGAAAATTCGAAAAGAAATTACATGATTAAATTATGGAAATTTTTTTTGAAGAACTTCAAGATTTTGAGATCTAGAAGTTATGAAATAGTCCATAATTGATTGAAAATTTCAGATGCTTTGAAATCACAAGTGATTGGAGCTCTTATCCATGTTAGGGCCTTTCTCATATCTTGCACTTAGAATTGAGAAGATTTGACCAATATGTTTTGATCATAGTTTGCTTCTGCTTTCTATTTTATGAATGAGTATCCATATGTTCTTCACAACTCGACATAATTAGAAACTACCAATAGATATGGTAACATGAATTGTTTGTTCAATGATGAATGAATTTTTTTATAGGTTTTGAATGCTCAAAATCAATAAAGACTACCCTCATTGTGTTATGTTCATAGTTTTGGGATGTTCCAAGCATATCAAAAATTTTCCCCACATGGCCTGGTGTTGATTTTTGCAATGTTTCTAAGACCGAATAAGGAGCACAAGGTCCGTTTCTACTAAAACAACTACCATCATGTTGTTGAATATGCGATACTTATCATGGGAATCATCAACATCTTCAAGCAATTAAGGATAGAAATGCTGAAAGGACGGATGAGGTCAAAGAAGTTCAGCAACCTATGAAGTCATTGAAGGCTAGAGATTGTGAAGAAACTGATGAAGTCAATGAATTGAAGAGAGAGTTGAAGGAATTGAAGGCCTCATTCAAATTTAAGTGCATTGCTCTCTGTTCTGTGTAATTTTATGCTTTGTTGCCTTTGTTGCAATTAAGTTCATATAATTTTTAGTAGAAATGTGATTGTAGAAGACTTGATGTAAATTTTCTTTGAAAGTAGCATTAAATGAAAGTAGTGTTCATTTAAGTTCATTAATTACTCTGTTCTGGCATGATTTTATTTTTAACACTTAATCGGGTTCCAATTTAAAGAGCAGCTGTTGTTAATATCTTTCCATAATATTAATTATGGAAAATAAGCTAAAAATGGATTAAAACTACTTGTCTATTCTTAATTCTAGTTGTTTTAGGAGTTTTTAGTATAATAATAGTACAAGTTAGTTTATTATGAAGAATAAGTAGTGATATTACATATAGAGTTTAGTATGTTATGGTAACAGTTTAGCTAACTTATGTATTATGTGCTTCAAATTGTATATATATTGAATCCTATACTACCTTAAAATGGATTAAGCACCTAAAAGTGCATTAAACCTACTAAGTGGTCTCCTTTGTAGTTGATTTAGAAGTTTTCACTATGTTAGTTGATGTAGTAGTTATGGTAGTAGATTCATTATATTATAGTAGCATTTTCAGTATGTTATGATAGTAGTTTAGCTAAACTATGATATGTGCATCCAAACAATCTATGGTGTGTCCAAAAGCCTGTCTAGACAAAGGTTTTGGACGAGGTGTGTGTCCAGTTCGTAAAAAATCCCCTTTTTAATGCACCAATTAAAAAGTGGTTACTAGTTTAACTATTACATATATAACTTCATTGTCTGACATTGAAATATAAAACACCTAGCATACAATAAATAATGATGTTTGTACATATATTACAATAATTTACAATAATGTTGTTAAAGATCCAACAACAAAACATATCAGCAATTGAATTGCAATATCTTGCATGTAGTGGTTGTCTTCATGTTCATATTTTGTATTCAACGAAGAGGATGTTGCAACTACTTTCGTTCTCTTCCATCTCGGTGGATAAAACACTCAAGCTCGTATTGCTTCATCACGAGTCCTATAGCTTTGTCTAACTCACCTTTATGGAAAAACATCATTTGTTGACATTCGAACCAAGAATTACACACTCCATTTCTTCCTTTTTCTTCCGAATTAATAAAGATAATGAATAGGTTGGACATCTTCTTTCTGAAATAAGAAGTAATCCTCGATGTTAGTCATACATTGCAGTTCGAGAATAAGCAAACTACAAATGCATTAAACTCGGTAAATGTCTACACAATGGATTTGCAACTATGTATTGCTATGATAAATAGATTCAAAAGAGGATTATGATAGTAGTTTTAGTAGGTTATGGTAGTAGTTTAGGTAAACTATGTGTTATGCTATGTAAATGAGTTTCGTATTAAATGCATTTCATATCTTATACAGATTTATCACATAATAATGGAATTGCAACAACTAATTGCCGTATATGTATTGGTTTTTGTGATTTGTTGTATCCTTGTATATGTATTCTGTTATGGTAATAAGTTTAGCATATTACTATAGTAGATTTGTTTGTTATTGAACAGAGGATGGAGACAACATGAAGTTTCCATAATCCTAAATGTTTTCTAACTTCATATTTTTACAGTGATGTGATAAAATTCCCCTATTTTTTGAAGAACAAACATGATAGAAAATGCAACTCACTACAAGAAAATAGGCTTTCGGTGATAAAATATTTTGTCACTAATACTTTAGATTTCGTCTGCAAAAATATTTTCTGATGAAATTATTTTCGTATTGTATTCGTCACGCGAACTTTGCTGCTAATTTTTTTGACAAAAATCCGATCAGCGCCTAATATTTTTCCGATGAAATAAAAATATTGTAACAAAAGGTTTTTCTCAACAAAATATTTCGTTGCCAAAAATAAGAAATTTTATCATTAAAAAGGGAAATATTGTCACCAACACTTAATGGTAACAAAATTCGTAATAAATTAATTTTATCACCAAAAGTTTTTTTTTTTTTTGAATATATATTTTTTCACTAATGATTTTTCTTACTTATTTTGTTTATAAAATAAATATTTTTATTAAATAATTTATTATTTTCATTATATATTTTATGAATTTTTATTAAATATTTTTATTTTTATTAAATATTTTATTTCTTATTAAATATTTTATTTTATTAAACATTTTATTATTTTTTATTAAATATCTTATTATTTTTATTAAAGATTTATTATTTTTCTCAAATATTTTTATTTCTAAGTGATACTACATATATTATTAATGGCTACAAATTCATTTTATTTATAATTTAACAAATAATTTTATTATTTTGTCCTAAATTATATATAAAAAAACCTTCAAGACATTAATTATAATGAATTTCAATTATAAAACTTCTGCTTACAAAAATGAAAATACATATGATCACATCATTATGTAAATATTAGAGCCCAAAATCTCTCGCTAATAATTATATAAAAACATGAAGTATTGATTTAACAAACTACCATTAAAAAACAATTACATTAGTACAAACAAAAAGAAAATATAGTAATGAACATCAATCATAGTTACATAAGTTGCTTGCATTGTATCTTGGTCTCCAATTGTTAAATTCAATCCCATTGAGTCTTTTAACTATGGTTGAGTTTCAACAAGTTTAATCTCTCACTCTACCACGAGCTCTTGAATCTGTAAAATCAAACTACTGTGCCAAAAGCATGTCCTTTGGGCATATCTGTATACTTGTCCCAAATTTTTTTCAAAACATCTTTGTTTCAATCATGTCGGCTTAACCATTCTCGATATTGATTGTCATTATATTTCCAACATCTTCTCCTATACATGCAAAGAAAAGAGAAAAATAACAAATTAAAAAGAACAAATCATCAACTATTGACACAGAACATGTCTGGTATCTATAATATTATGAATCCATATAACGAGACTTTTCGATTCATGAATATACTGAGAAATGACGCAAGTCGCTACGGCATGACGACGATCATAATGTTCGTTGGGATGCAGGAGTAATGAAAGATCGAATTTTAAAACTCAAAGTCAAGTGTGGGTAAGACTTTTCTTCTTCTTTTATTTATTTATTTTCATTTATTAACAAACAACTAATATGTATCCACTAAGGCCCATTTGTTATACATGTTTATATATATTTATTTTTACAATTGATGAATGCACGTTTATATATGTTTAAAGCTCAAATATCATAAAGTAAAGAATTAAAACTGTAATTTATAAATTATTAAACTAAAAAAATTTAAATTTCATAAAGCCAAATTTTAATAATTATAAATTAAAATAAATATACTTTATTTTAAAAAATTACACTAAAAATAAGATTCACTTTTATAACTTTTTAATTCTAGTAATTGAAAATTTATAAACTAAAATATTAAAATACTAATTATATTTCATAAATTAAAATTTAAATCAAAAATAAAATTTAATGTAAGGGGAAGAAAATAATAAATTAAATATTTTTTAAAATCTATAAAATATAAAATTTTACCAAATTATTAATTACAATATTTATTATCTTATGATGTAATTTATTATTTTATTGATTAATAATTAAACAGAATAATTATATGTTAATATAACATAATATTATTAATTAAGATGTACTCTTAATACTTTACATTAAATTTTTAATTTTATTTTACAAACTAATTTAACATATTTGGAAATATAGATTCAATATTTAATAAAAAAGTATGCAATAAAAAATAAATAGTTATGGCAATTACAACTTTTGGTGCATAACTTATAATTTTATTATCCAAATAATTTTAAAATTATATACTACTAGTTGGAGATAATATATATATATATATATATAGAGTATATATATATATATATATATATATATATATATATATATATATATATATATATATATATATATATATATATATTATAATATAATATAATATAAATGGTTAGTTACATCTAAAATAGTAGTTATTTTATTTATGATGGAGAATTATTATTATTCTTTTTAATAACTAATTACTTTTAGAAGGTCAATGATTAATAATAAATAGAACAAGTATGTGTTACAAAAATAATAAATTATTAATTAAGATTATTTTTTAAACTAATTTATAGTTTTTAATTTATAAAATTAAATAATATTTAAATATAGATGTCATTTTCATTAAAAAAGTTATCCGATCAAGAATAAATAGCTATAATAAATTTTAAAGATCAAAATATACAACAAATAGATAATGTATTTATCACAAAATTCATCCAAATATTTAAAAAAAATCCTAATGAAATAGATAATTACAAAAATGATTAATATTTTTATGGACTAAGAGTAACTTTTTATCTTTTAATAACTAAATGCTTAAAAATGTATGATAATAGTTGCATACAATTATCGGAATTACAAAAAACATTTTTATTTAAATTATTTGCTTATAATTATTTTTTAAAAAGAAATTAATTGATTATAATTAAAGATAATGAATATTATTAAAAAAATTATAATTTCTTAAAGTAAGAAATTTAAATTTTTGTACTTTACAGAAATATATCCAAGTTTAAAAAATTTAAATGAATCGATAGCTATAATAGTTATTACTTTTATTAAAAATGTTTATTATTTTTTGACATGTTGTGATTTTAATTATTTCTATAAGCAAAACACTTTGTTAAAATTAATTAACAATATTAAAGATATTAAATGGCTAATTTGATACTTTATGTAAATCTTTATAATTTTTTTTTGACATCAAGAAAAATCTGAAGCATTATGAATTAATAGCATCAAGATATTAATCAAGGTTTGAATGACAACAGGGGGGTCATTCCAAACCATAAAATCGTGCGCCTAATAAAGATTTCGGGCAAGAATACGGCAAATAACATTGTTTTGCCTCTTAGTAAAAGCCATTAAAAGTAATGTTCTCTCAGAAAAGCATAAACAATCCTTGATCAAAGCACCGAACTCACTAAAATCAGCATCTGGGTTCTGCAAAGCTTGAACTACTTGAAGTGAGTCTGTTTCAAATATCACTCGCTCAAAACCCAACTGCTTGATCCAAGACAATGCTTCCCGTAAGCCCAAAGTTTCCAGCTCCCTGACGTGAAATAAGCCATTCACTACCCGAGAGGCGGCATGAAGAAATAGTCCTTGTGAATCACGAACCACAATTCCCCAGCTCGATTTGCCTTCCTCTCAAAGATACCAGATCTTTATATCGTGATTTTTACAAATCCCCCGGTAAGGGTCGCTGCCAATGTTATTTAACAGAATGGTATGACTTGGTCGACAGCTTAGCGCTCTCTTGAATATAGATCCAATCAAACAAAAATTCAAGAGCCAAATAACCGGCTTCGCCGCGACCATGAGAACCACGCCCAAGATCGATTGTTACGTTGATCCATAGCCCAAAGCACAAGACTCGATTTTTCCTATAACCTCTTTGTTTTGAGTTTTTATCAATTTAAAGAACCATTATACAAGGCTTCAAGAAGTGTTAGCCATAGAGTCAATCAAATCAGACACCTTCAATTTCGACCAACAAGATATAGAAAAAGGGCAAGAAATAAATATATGCCAAGCATTCTCGAGGCTATTCGCACAAAAAAGACAAGAGGCAGAGACATCGATACCTTTTGACTGGAGTTGCAGCTTGGTAGGGAGAACCCCTCTGCACATTCTCCATAAGAAATTTTTTATCTGAGGGGGAGCCTTCAGTGCCCAAATGTTACTCCAATCTCCTTCCTGAAACACATGAACAATCTAATAATCGAGGCATGATACCAAGCTTTCACCGGTGGTACTCGCCAGAGTTTGTGCGCCATACATATATTGATCTCGTCGCAAAGGATTGAGACAAATGTATACTTGTATCTCAAAGAACATCTCTAGCCACAAAGAGTTCCGCTGTGCCTCCACATCCCATTCCACCGCTCTAGAATCGCAAATCATTGACTCAAGCCATCTGGGGCTTCGTCCTGAGCTTGCTCAGACCAAAAATTCGATCATCTCTCAACCAAGGATCGGGTCCAAACATCAATCAGGTACCATTACCACCTCCATCGAATACCTCGCTTCAACAAACGGAAAGATTTAAGATACTCCGCCAAGTAAAACTCGGGGTCGACCCTATGGTGGCCTCAGAAAATCCCCATGGGAAAATATTTAGCTTTGAAGATCTTGTAAACAAGAGTATCGTGAGGCAAAACAAAGCCTCCAACCAATCTTCCTAACATAGCAATGTTAAAACAATGGAGAGACTACGAAACCCCCATACCGCCATTTGTTTTCTTCACACTTAGTTTATCCCATGCCAACCATTTTATGCCACCGCTTTCCATTTCTACGATCCCCACCAAAAAAGAGTTCAAAGATTTTCCTAATTTCCATCAAGCATAGAGGTAGGCAAAGATAAAGGCAGCACACATAATACGTTGATGGATTGGCAACGCCGATCAACACTTCCTCGCCGCTGATATAAGTCTGTCACTCCTTGGATTCTTTCCATATCGTTTCTTTAATGTGATTGAATACCATCTTCTTCTTTCTTCCAATCAATGAGAGGAGCCCCAAGTACTTCTGCTGTGATTGAGAGGATTTGATACGCCCGCACGTATGACAACTGAAAGCCAGTAAGAGATGACGTAATATCTGAATCGAACATGATTCCGCATTTTGTGAAATTTACCCCCGCCCACGGTTTCTTCTATCGAGGAGAAGTTTCTTCATCACATTACATTCTCTCTCAGACGCTCAGAAGAAAAACAGATTATCATCTGCAAAAAGAATATGGGAAACAAAGACTAGTTCACTAACTCTACACCCATGAAGTAATTCTCCGATTCTTCCCTTTAATCAACGAGATAACCCTCAGCGACATAAGATAAAAAAGATAGGAGACATGGGATCACTGTCGCAACCCTCTCTTCTAATAATTGGCCCCAATTCCTCCCATTCACCAAGACATTATAACTTCATCATGTAAACACATAGCATCATGAGATCACTCCATCTGGCTTGTCAAAAACCTAATTTCAACATAATCCTCCGAGGAAGCCTAGTCTATTTTCATTACAGTTTTGTCGATGTCAATTTTAAAGGCCACATCCCCCTGTTTATCTTTACTCTTCCTCTTCATATGATGACTGATTTCGAATGCCACTAAGATATTATCCGTGATCGACCTCCCGAACAAATGCGACGCTCCGAGAGATGATCCGAGGTACAATTTTTTCACGGCATAAAACCTTAGCCAGATTTTATAGTTGACATTATAGAGTGCACCGCCCGTAATCATTCATGGTTCCGAATTCTCGATGTTTCTCGATCACATATATTCGTATGGTTTACCGACGGAGGAAAACACAAATTATTCATCCACTCCAGGCTATCTCGATATACATCGTCACCTACTAGATCCCAAACCTGATAAAAACGCAAAGTAGGATCAAGCCGTCGTCCGGGCGACGAGTCAGGTGCATCTGCATAATAGCCACCTTAAATTCTTCCTTCGAGAATGGTAACAACAACGCAGTATTCTCCTCTCTCTTAATTCTAACATCAACACAATCCAAGACTTCATCATACTTACAGGGACTATTCGAATACAGGTCATGAAAATAGTCACCGCTACTCATCATCATCCTCATCCGTTTGAACCCAATCTCCTTTATCGGTCAAAACCAAGACCATTTTTCTTTTTCGAGTTGAAGCATTTGCATGAAAGAAGCGGGTGTTGAATCACCTTCTTGAGCCAATAAAATTTCGACGTTGCCTCCAAAGATGTGATTCGTCCAATTGCGGAGACACCCGAACTTTCAAATTCTTTGAAATACCTAATAAATGCCTCATCGCTTTAAACTGACAAATTCCAACTCTTTTTGCAATTATCATATCCTTGAACTGGAGCCAATTCCTTTCCCCAACCGAACAAAGAAACGAAGTACATGAGTTCAATTTGCTCACTGGCCGCACTCCGACGATTCGTGCCAGCATGTGAAACAATTTGATGTAATTCGTTCGGGATAACCAACCGCTCAAACTGAAATTTTCAAATCTTCTTTTGAAATCGACCTGCGTAAGAGGATTGGTGGAGTGACTGGAGCACAGGGCAATCAAATTACAGTTTTACCCGCGAAATAGATTCAACCAAACATCTGTAAAGCCAAAACACGGTCAGCGCCTTCCCACCCCATCCATGTCCCCTTCCACAAGCTCAAGATGACCATTAATCACACCAACGACAAAGATCTCGTGACCCTCGCACAGCCAAGCAGGTGCTCGACATTTCCTTTCTTATCTCGACTTCGCTTAAATCGCTCATATCCCCTATCACACACCGTGGAAGTTTAATTTAATGGGGAGCAAGGAACGTAGTAAATTCCATGATTCCAGCTTCAGATTTCGCTTTGGCATACCATAAAAACCAGTCATGCGCCATTTACCCCTAGCTTCATCGTCAATCTCCAAGTCAATATGGTGGGTCGAGAATATCGTGAATTCCGCATTTTCCGCATCTTCCATAACACCCACCTCGACCTAGTCCGTCCACCGCCGTAGCATTTTGAAAACCCACTTTACCTCAAACGTCGAGTTTTGTTACTCAACTAAATGTCTCAAACAAAAAAACTACCATGGGCCTGTGAGTTTAGACCAACTCACTTAAAGCTCAATCGCACTGCCCGACTCAAACCCTACAGCTCCAACTGAAAAGTGCATCATTAGGAATGGCAGGCCCGTCCCAACAAGTCCCCGCAAATAAAGGGCCATTCCTGGGTTTATTGGAGGGAGAAGTCTCGCATGTCTATATTATCAACATCGGGTTTGTCTAAGGCCATGGTACCCACTCGGGGCCTCTAAGCTCACTCCCCACCTTCCGTTTTTCCGTCCCGCAAGTAACCCATATATTCATCCTCCTCCCCGCCATTAATCGACCTCGCAATATTTCCCGCCTTCATCCACCTCATCCATACATACACGTTTCTTTTCACTACGTTCGCCAACTCCGCCTCGCTGTGGCCCCGATCTATAGATTTTCCCCGAAGTTTCAGGCCATCACCGCTCCAAACCGCCCCTTTCACCATGAGACCCACCAAACGCCATCTCCAATCGTTGGCCTTGATTCGTAAGGTGAACTAATCGATTGAATCCGTGCCTTGAAAAACCGCACTGACCGACGCGAAGCCAAACTCCCCAGCCACGGGTAATCTCCTCTTCTGGAATAGTGAACAACTTGGGACAAAACTGATCTGAATGCCCTCTAAGCAAACTACGCGATGAAATGTAAGTGCCAAGCCTTCATATTTAAAGGAAACAAAGAATCCGTCCCCATTGGGTGCCCTTAGTCGTTTTCCATGCTTCAATGGAGGTCAAACATCCATGAACACACACGTGTCTCATATACTCCTTTTAGACTTCCCATTATCAGCCGGTATCATATTCAAGAAAAGAGCCAATATAATTACCCAATTGTTTGCCGACTGATTCCGACATACAACTAGAAGGTAAGTAAAAAATGTGAACCCATATGTCAATGGAATTCAATGGAATCTGGTTAGGGTATTCACCAGGTTGAATTCAGTGTAGGATCAACAAGTGGTTGTCATATGTCCATGTCCCTCCCGCCATAACTCTTTTGAGATCTACCACATGGAAAAAAATTTCAGCATATATTCTGATCGAGAGTCTTAAATATATACACCCTTTCATGGCATCTAGAGATGAGATAAGCGATCCCGCATGGAATTGAAGTTGATGGAACGATCGGTTAGGAACCGTCCTACCAAACTCAACTCAAACGTATTTTCACCGCCTACATCATCCACTCCTTCATTAAATTTGGTTTCTCGGGTTATGACAAAGTCGTCGAGAAAGATCCATAATTGCAAAGAATGAAGGAACTAAGCCTCGCAGCAGAATCGCAAACTACCAACAAAATGAATAAATTCAAACTTTAACTCAGAGAGACCGCTTCTCAAACAAGGGAGAGGACACGCTGCCCTTAAGCAACAATTTTTAAATTAAACATTGAAAATTTAAAGTAAGATTAAATATAAATTAAATATTTATTAAAAATCTATCCAAGTAATTTAAAAAATACTAAAGAGTAAATAGCTATAATAACTACTACATTTGTGGCATAACTTATAATTTTATGTTCTCAATAATGAAATATTTTAAAAGACGATTATTATTAATGAAAGATAATAAATAAAAAAAATGATTATTTGAAAAAACATAATCTTTGTTTGTCAAGATACCATGATACTTACACAAAAAAATTGTCATGTACATAATATATTATTAATATAATATGTTTTTTTAACTTGTAAAATAGTGTTATTGAGTAAGTCATACTGTACAATATATTAGATGATATAATTTTTAACTTAGAACCATATATATTCATGAATAATAAAAGATATCTTTATATACAAGTTGTATTTGATATGTAAAAATTAAAATTTCCTATTGGATTAAATTTGGTAATCAAATATCAATACAAATTTTGTAAGACCCGAGAAAATTCCAATTTCTGGAAAAATGGTAAAATCGTAATTTCGGACAAAACCCGAAATTTTTCTAGATTTCGAATGATGAAACAGATTTCACCGTTGGAATCGTCTCTAAATCCAAATGCAACACGTCGACTTCACACCCGAGACAGTCAATCGACACAAGCCGGCGATCGCGCCAGAAACAACATGACATTACTAAAGTCACTATAACATGTACTCATGTTACTTACGTTGTACGAAGCAGAGAATCGATGAAATTCAAGGCCAGATAACGAAATGTCGAAAATCCAAGAGTAAGGACATGATTGACATTATTGAATTTGATTAAATGATAATAAGACGAAATGGTGAATAGTATTGTCTCCTACCTTTAAACAAAATACCAAAACGTGAGATGAAAAAAAGAAATCTGCGTAGGGTTTTGAAATTTCGCTTAAAAAGAGAGTGTAGCTTTCTCTAAGTTTCTAGCATCCGACAAACAACTCTTCTGAGCCAGCAGCAAATCGCTCTACGCAGCAATGCGCCTACGCGCTGGTTCCCGCTTAAGGAGTTTCGACAAATTCCGCGAGGTAGGAGTTTCATCCTACTCTGAGTTTTACACTTTGTTTGTTTTGGCGATGTTTCATTGCCTTTGAAAGCTCAGACGGCCGCTTGACTGCCTCAAATTCGAATCAATTATTTTAATTTCAGTTTCATTTGTACAAATTCCAGGATCGTGATACTAATAAGCTGGATGGTTATTTTACAAATTATGAAATAAATTGGGCTGTGATGTGTAAGGAGGCCGAAATGACTATGAATTCGTTCACGGCGGAACCGATGTTTGGTGATTGCCGCGGAACAGAAACCAGGTTACTGCTCACGTGAATAGTGTTCATGAAATAAATTTTGTGAAATAATGTGTTTGGTCGAGTAATTCAAATCGAATTGCTCGTGCTGCTGATTAGCCTGTCATGGAGCTAATTTTTGGCGAATGGATCGTATAAATCGCATAACATGTTTGTGTGATTTAAATTATGTAAATATATGCATGATGATATATTTGTACGTGTTGGTATAAATTGTATCGAATTTAAGATCACATTCCATACGCACCGCACCCTCCTAACGATATAGGAGGAGTGCATGAGGTGGTTTATCGAGAGAGTGGTTTCGTGAGGTCGACTAATAATAATTATCTGAGTGTGTCCATTATAATACTCCGGGAGGGTAGTCCATATAAAATATCAATCGCTTCTAGCCGGTCAATTGATATACATCTGAGGGTTGTTCACCAAAGATCATCGGAGTCGGTCCACTACTTCTATATCGAGGGTCCACAAATAAAAACAAATATCTTTGCTTCAAAATAAGGTTTCTCATACATGGCTTAGTAAGCGCGAGGGGAGTCGGGCGACTAGGGCATGAGCCTTGGTCATGTGTACATTCAAGCAGATCACACATTTACTTAAATGCTAAGCCATTGAGCATTGCATATGCACTTAGGGTGGAGAGAGAACTCATTTGAAAAGGATTCCACTACTAGACATTGGCCACCCTGGCCGAGGAATTATATTATTTTAGGTACAAGGAGCGCACGAGGAGACGACACATCATAGAGGTTGCTTGTAAGAAATGGTCGCGCTTTGGTTTTACGAGGTTACATGTATTAGAATTCTAGAATTTTAATATATGTTGTATAAGAGTAAAATTTTAACCCTTGTAATTATGGTATATAGTTGGTATGTTTATGAGTATTGTTTTATGGGCTCAAGTGGCCGTTTTTACTCATGTTATCTTTGATGATGTTGATGATCGGCATAGTTTGCCTTGTAACCTCGCATAAGGGAAACTCTACTCGATTTTCGCGAAGCCAGGCTCGGCCGTCATTCACGAAGTTTTCCTACGGTTGATTTGAGAATAATCTTAATTTAATTCAAGGCCACAAATTTACTTTTAACTTGCAATCATATATTTAAGATAGCTTTATACATAAAAGTATTATTCAAAATTTTATCCAAATAAAATGAGTGATATTATTTATTTCACAAATCTTATCATGAATAATTATTTAACATTCATTTAATATTTTAAAAACATACATTTCGTTGGTTTATACTAAATAGTTGCATACTATAATATAAATTTGTTATGACAAACACTATAATATAATTTGCATTTAGGGACAAAGTATGATTTTGAATGAGAAATTAAATTAGACGGTTGTTGTTGAATATTCATAACTAACTTAAATTCTAATCTCGTGATATGACTTTCATAGATAACTTTATCTAATATAATAAAATAATTTAGTATTACTTATCTTTGACAATAAACTATTCTATTTTTTATTATATATTGTTTTTTTTTTACATCATATTATAAAAAAATAATTATTGAAAATAACTATTCTTTTTATTATTCATAAGAAATATATTATTACAAATTAAACATTTCATTTTACATAAATATATCTTGTAGTCTTCAATTTTATACCTGCTTTAATTATTTCATTATCAACTAAATAAATATTAATATATATATATATATATATATATATATATATATATATATATATATGGTAGAGAGAGAGAGTCTAAAACTCAGATATTATATTATTTTATAGTACAAAATAATTTTCATTATTATTTATTAATATTAAAATTAATTATATTATCTATTGACAACACTTTTCATTTTGGAAGTAATATATTTATTGACAAAATCAATTTGTAAGTAAATATACATAAAACATCTAACTTTTAGTATGAAATATTTTCAAGCATTAAAATTATATTACTACAAATATTTTCATAGTCAATATACGTTTTTTTGTCACAAAGTGTTCATGGTATAAAATAAAGTTTTCCTACCATGCCTTTTAATGCATTTAAATTTTTCGTTTTGTCAACAAAAGTTTTCAAAATTAATATTAGCGATAGTGCTAAAATTTCATCGGTAAAAGCTACTTTTAAAGATGAAATTACAATTCATTCCTAAACTTTCGTCCACGATAACATGTTTTCTTGTAGTGTTATGAGTTACATATTCATCATTGATATTTTGGAACAATTTATGAACAACAAAAGCAATTCTTAAAATGGAAAAAATAAAATCAAATGGAGAGTAAATAAAAACCTTTATCAACATAGAAGAAATACATGATGAGAAGATGTGATCAAATGAGGAAAACAATAAAAGGAGACAAAAAAAAAATCCCACCTACCAATAAAGGAGGAAGAAGCCACGATGGCGGAAGGACTGGCTAGAGGTCTTCTATCATCTTTGTCATGTTGGGTCAGAATCCAATTGAAAGAATAATAATAAGAAGAAGAAGATGAAGAAGGAGAAAGAGAAGGAGGAGGAGGAGGAAACCATGTTGACCAACCTAAAAGCTATTTTTCATCATTTATGTTCAAAAATATTTTTATCAGTGTAATGAAACCTACTTTTCTCAATAAATAATTATGCATATAACACAATCCTAGTCACCATTTATTAATATTAATTTATTGTTTCCTTCCATAAGTATATGAACTTACTAGACATCCTTTTTTTCATACAACTTACTAGACATCCTTTTTCAACTAAGAACATAATAATAAGAATTACCTAATTAATAATTGAATGCCGGAATGTTTACATTTTAAAGAAAAATGTTAGTTTTGCAATAACTTTTAGATTTGTAATTTTTAAACGTTATCCCTAACACGATGGTTCACTTTTCAATTTTGGATGCTTTAACAATTTCCACACATCAACTTGGTTTAAGGCTAAAACATGGGTGTTATGCCCATTATTAGCCTCATTTGAACTAAGGAATATTACTTATAAAATTATGTTACTGGATCCCATTTTTAATTTATTTAAAAATTTGGCGAATAAAGATTAAACCACGTGTTGCTCCGATTTTAAAAATATTTTATGAAGAATGCAAGGTACAATTTCAATAAACCCAAGAGCAAGATCGTACCAACATATAGCGATAAGCATTCAAGTTTTTACCGAGATCGCGGTCTATACTCTAGACGTCCTTTTTTAAAATTAGGACACCTAACATTCATTTTAGGTATTTTGTATGAGAAATTTCTACTACTTTTGTTGATCAAATATGTATTTACAACACATGGAGGACCGGATTTCAAAAAAGACCTTGGAATACTATAAATTATAAATAGGACTTTTAAGCACATTGCCACTTTCCTCATTGATATTTAATTTCATTATTATGATTATCATTATTTTTTATATATATTCTTGTAAACTTATTATTCTATGTGTTTATGGGTTGTATATAAAATTGAGTATTGCATTTATATAATTCATGTCATAATGAATAATTATGTAATTTTTGAGTTAATATAGTTTGTAATTTCTTTTTAGTAAAATAAATTTTTTGCCATAATTGAATAAGTTAGAAGATGTTTTTTTTTCCTTAAATGTCCAAGAAAAAAGTTTTTTTAATACAAAAATTGAAAATATTTTTTTAGAGTAAAGTAAAACTCTTTAACAATTTGTTTATCTAACATGAGTTGTCTAAAAAGTTTGGATAAAATTGTCCAAAAATTGATTTTATTAATAAAATATCTTTTAAATAATTTTTTAATAAAATTATCTATGATAAGAATAATAAAAAAAATAATTTCTAGATAAAGTTGTAAGTTTAATTTTCTAAATTAGTTAAATAAATCTTTTTGATTAAGTTGATTTTTTTTAATAAATATTTTTATAAAAAAAATGCAAATAATTATTTTGTAAATAAAATTGAATCTTATGAATTTTAAAATAAAATTGGGTATGTCTTTTGTAAGATAACTTTTTCTCAGTATCCATAAGTAATTAATTAATTGACATAGTTTCCTATACTTGTTTATTAGAAACCGTTTGTATACGGGTTTAGAGGGGTACTACGATTCACTATTCTATCTTTATGATAGATAACTTGACTTTCGGATTTAGATTTGGTTTTTCACAAACTTGTATTTTCTAATAAAGAGTTTTATTTATTATTTTATTTTTCCTATAAAAAAAATAACAAAACAAGTGGTGACTAAATTTTTTTAAATAATAATTTTATTTTTATAGTAAAAAACAGTCTCACATTAAATAAGAACATATGAAAATAATGAGTCTACACATGTGTTTATTTACAGCTTTAAAAATTGTTTTCATCATAAAAATAAGGAGACAAGAAAACACAAAACAAAGATTTTTGGCTTCTACTTTTTCTTTTTTTTCAAAAATATAAAACAATACAAAAAAATACTAAAAAAAGAATAATTTTTAAAGAATAATTCTCGAGATGGGCCACGTGTGTGGAGGATGGGTCAGGTGGCAGTGTTTGGCCACTTTACTTTACTTTACTTTTTTTTATTCACATGTTTTGTTAATGGGTGAGAGAAAGTGGAGGACACATTTAGATAAGAGGTCCCACTTTACTAATTTCTCATCATTATAAGTTATAAGCACCACTTTTTATACAATAATAATAAAGCCCATTTGTCTTTCAAAAAATAATAATAATTATAATAATAATAAAGCCCATTTGCTGTCCTCTATGACAAGTGGCCATTATCAATTCTTCTTCTACATCTAACTATCAACATTTTTTATTCTCATTCGTTTGGTCTTTGCTTGAGGTTGAGTTATTCAAATTTGTATTAAGGACGCCTTTTTTGGAACTATTCAAACTTTTTTAAATAAATATCAATCAGAAAAAGACATCACCATTCTTTTGGGACAAGTAATTATTTAAGATTTTTTTTTTCAAATATAACGTAATAAATGGCATTGATTATAATATTAATTTCTTGGGAAAGTGATGACTGATGAGTTATTTCACCATGCTATGAAGTTTTTACGTGAGACGACCAACAATGGCTGGCAATGGAAATGGCAAAAGGCAAGACCACCCATATTACCTAAATTTTAAATTAAATTAAATTTAAAAAATAACAAGAATTCCAGGAAACTTGGAATTCACGGAAATGGGTTGCCACCTTATGAAACTGAAAAGAAAATGGAATATTTTTGCAGCTTTGTCGGCTTTCTTCTCTACGTTAAGCTGTGGAAAACTTGACATTATAAAACATAAATAATCGCCACGTTCCTGGTTTTCTCTCCCAAATCCTTTCATTTCCTGCCCGACTTCCTTGTTTCGGTTTTCTCCCACAATCAAGCTCATCATACTGCACACGATTCCTTTCATTCTCCCAGATAAGTTTCCTTACCAGAGTCTCTGATTTTTCTTTCTCTTTTCCGAAAGAAGCAGAGAGGGAATTGGGGGTTTGTTTTTGTTTTTTGGTTTTTTTCTCCCTCTCTCCGCGTTGGGAACTTTGGATTTGTTTATTTTGGGTTAAATTAGCAAATCCTGGTTTGGGGAGAAGATTATTTCTGGTTTGTTTTTGTTTTTATTGTTGGGGTTTTTGGATTCGTACTGTTATGATGAGAGAGGGAATGTTTTGAGCTCACGACGGAAACTGGGGTTCTTGAAGTCCTTTCACCTTAATCAACACCCCATTGAGGTTTTAAGTATAATTGGTTTCTGCATGTGGTTGAATTTTGATTGATTTTTCTTGTACAGCTTTGATAGCTGTGGTAGCGTTATTTGGATTTAGTTGCTCTGTTTATTTATTGTGAAAGATCGATTCCAGAATTATATAGTTAGTGCTTCTGTCTGGGAGTTTGCAGTTTGATTATCGAGCTTGAAAAAATGGGCCAGACTTAAATAAGAAGAGAATCTGTGAGGGAAACCGGGTGATGGAAAGGTGAAGGAAAGTAAAGTTGTAGATAATGGTCCAAGACCTTATGATAAGGACACTGAAGTTTTCATTGAGATGTCCCAAGAATTGAAGGAGGAAGGGAATAAATTGTTTCAGAAGAGGGACCATGAAGGAGCTATGTTAAAGTATGAGAAAGCCATTAAGTTGCTTCCGAGTAATCATATTGATGTGGCTTATCTTCGGAGTAATATGGCAGCATGCTATATGCAGATGGGTCTCAGTGACTACCCCCGGGCGATCCATGAGTGCAATTTGGCGCTTGAAGTTGCACCTAAGTATAGTAAAGCATTGCTGAAAAGAGCAAGGTGTTATGAGGCTTTGAATAGGCTGGATTTTGCACTGAGGGATGTTACCAGGATTTTGAGGATGGAGCCAAATAATCTTATGGCACAGGAGATTGAGGAAAGCATAAAAAAGGCGATTGAGAAAAAGGGCGTCAAGGTGAATGATCTAGCAACCGATTTGGCTGCAGAATGTGTTGTGCCTTCTGCTTCACCTTCCCCCAAAGCCGTGAAAGCAAAGACACAAAAAAAGAAGAGAGAAAAAATTGAGTAATGCAAGCATGAGAATTATATTGTTGTGGAGGAGAAAAGGCTGAGGATAAGGTGTCTCATCGAGGAGAAAGGCCGAGGACATGTTCATTGAGGAGAAAAAGCCAAGGGATAAGGTGGTTGTGGAGGAGAAAATGGAATGGAGTTGAGGAAGAAGAGCCTAAGAAAACTGGTGAAATTGGTGTTTGCGAGGATATAAGATGGGCAGGGTAATTGTTCATGGCAGTCTCTCAAACCGAGGAGGTCACATGGACCGGCTTCAGCTCAAGAGCTGTTCTGATCAAATACAAGGACCAAGAAGGTGATTTGGTCACAATCACTACTAATGAAGAGCTCAAGTTGACTGAAGCATCAGTGGGAACACAAGGATCTATTAGGTTGTATGTGGTGGAAGTTAATCCGGAGCAAGATCCTTTCTTTGAGAGAGTTATAAATGAGGTAGAGGAGAACAAACTTGATATGAAACAAATTAATGGGGCACAGAATGGTACTGTAGGGAAATGTAAGGAACTGGAAATTGAGTCATCCTATATTGATGATTGGATCATTCAATTTGCACGGCTATTTAAGAACCATGTTGGGTTTGACTCTAATGAATACTTAAACTATGACTGTGGAATGAATCTCACGAGCAAGAGACCGTGACAAGTGAAGATGCTCAAGAACTTTTTGAGATAGCTGCAGAGAAGTTCCAAGAGATGGCAGCTTTAGCCCTTTTTAACTGGGGAAACGTTCATATGTCCAGGGCAAGGAAAAGGGTTTACTTTTCAGAAGATGCCTCTAGAGAATCTATGCTTGCACAAATAAAAAATGCTTTTGATTGGGCACAAAAAGAGTATCTGAAAGCAGAACAGAGATATGAAGAAGCTTTGAGAATCAAACCAGATTTCTATGAAGGTCTTCTAGCTCTGGGGCAGCAGCAGTTTGAGCAGGCAAAACTTTCCTGGTATTATACCAGTAGCAAAGGATTTCAAATAACAAAGGAAGACGTTTTACGCCTTTATAACAAAGCTGAGGACAGTATGGAAAAGGGCATGCAGATGGGAGGGAATGGAGGAGCAGCGCGAGAACTCGAGCAACCAACAATGTCAAAAGCCAGTTAACAGGCTTGATGAGCCATTATTTAAAAGAGGTGATCGTTAGTGGCTTGCAGAGCAGGTTGGCAATATGAGGTCTCAGATAAACTTTATATAAATTATGCTTTATGAGCGCCCTATTGTGGAATTTTAAATTAATGCTACCGGTCTGGCAAGAAAGCTT